>JADGKB010000151.1:0-27181 GCA_027604185.1 Boothiomyces macroporosus | reverse complement strand
ATAGTTCTGTTAATAAATCCTGTTCAACATCACAAGAGTGTCCATAGGATTAATATTTAAATTAATTTGGTAAACTTGCCTTTAGACATTCAGCATTTGATAACTCTCTTCAACAATACAAAGAGGGCGTTGACTGATTGTGCAGAAGCAGGCCATTTGGATGTAGTGGAATATCTGGTCGAAAATCACAATGATCCTAGTCAAGAAAATAACTTGGCTCTTCGTAAAGCTTATTCAGCTGGAAAACCCAATGTGGTTGCATACTTGATTGCACACAAGAGTTAATCAGGCACTGCTTGTAGGAAGCCAAGACTAAATATAGCCAAGCTGCTAGCGAATAGTAAAATTATTTAATGTCTATAAAAATTTAATTAATTTGGCTTCTTCTTTTTGTCTTTAGGCTTCTTTCTTTCTTCTCCTGGTCGGATTCCAGTCGAGCTTTTTTCATTAACTTCTTCACTAGCAACAAACACTGTTGGCCATACACCATATACAGAATAATCTGGATTCCGCACAGATCCATGCTCGCGTCCATCAATCCAAGCTGCCATCATTTGATGATCGATAGGAGATGAGAGTGGCATTGCCTTGAAGAGAATTAAAGCCCCTGTTTTAGATGCTACAAATGCAGAAGTGCAGTGTCTCCAGTCACCCAAATTAGCAACAATCTGTCTAGGAAACCCGTGCCGCCTTATTCCAGAATCAAATCCATCTAAAACTGCATCGAGACACTGACCCAACTGCACTATACTGTAGTTTGGTGGTATGTACTTCATTATTTCTTCTATTAAATCAGGATCTGCATCTTCAAATAGCTTCACATCATCTTCAAGTATTAGCGTATTAGTATAGTTATTCGAGAGGATATTAAACATTGCATAGTAGTCTTTAACAGCCAAAGATATCTCTCCAGGAGTAAGCTTCTCTTTGTACTGTTCCAACTCGTTTCCTTGAGGAACGCGACCTTCCACCATGCAGAAAGCAGCCTCTGGTGTAACAGCTTGCTTATCAAATCCCATTATGAATCTACCTTCAACATTCATTTCGAGCATCAGATCTTGCATATGCTCCCTTCTTTCCGCTGATTTGGAATAATGAGCAATATCCACTGCATCGAATGTGTTTGCAAGGGGACCTAACCCATTTATCTGTTGATCTGGATTCAAGAAATTGTTGACAGACTGAATTGTACTGGTGTTTGCCTCTTTAAACAGGTCCAGCATACATTTTACGCTCTGTTTCTTTTGTGCAACATGCTCACAAAGTCTGCATGGGAAATTGTCAATCGAGTAATCGACTACTCGTTCCATTTTCGAAATAACAGTTGAATTTCTAGCAAAGTTTTTCCACTTGAATGCAAACTCTATTCCTTCATGATCAGACATGGACAACAGATATTTAATTTCATCCTGCTCTATCTCAAGCTTTTGCATGTGGTACGTTGTATGTTCAGGAATGTATTCAAAAAAAGAGTGCCTCCAAAAGTACATTACTGGAGTGCCAAAGCTAATTGATTTCCAAAATGGTTCAACTATGAAATTATCATCAAAATGTGTATCTATAAGAATTGTAGTTGTTGAATACTTTATAAAGCAGTCTATATCGTTTCCACATTTTTTATCCAACGCCGTTGAGCTAAATTTCAGTCTGCAGGATGTCGGAAATATGGCTATTGGTAAATATGGAGAAATCTGTTTGGAAAGCTTGTAGATATGATATTTGTTTGTCCATTCTGAGCAGTATGAATCTTCTACTATCATGGTTACAAATGGTATCTTTTCAAAGAATTGTATGGGCCGAGTCAGCTGTTCCTTTGTGATTTTGGTTTTGTGGACAGGAAAAAACTTTGGTCGGGCAAACAATTCACCCTGATAATTGGCTGGTATTCTGTCAAACGAGGCAAATATATCCGTGCCGTACCATTCTTGATCACGCAGCCACCTACCCGTTGCATGCTTTTGCTCTTTACTAGTTAGAAACACGGTTTTGGTGAAATGCAGCGCGGCGTCTCTGGCAAGCAGCCCTTTCCTTTGATTTGTAATAAACGCATCCGCACTGTTGGATATATGATCCAAATCGCTCGTATAACTAAACTTGCACTCTGGTTTTGAAGGGCAAAATCCATCCTTGTATAGCAAGTTAAAATCAGGTTCAAGAATAGGATCAATCATGATATCAATGTACTCGTTTTGTCTGGCATACGTCCTTTTAATAATTTCAGGACCGTTCTGCAACGTGTATCCGATATGTGGAGAAGGAAACAGTTGTGTATCGAATGCCAACTCTACATTCCAGCTGGGTGGCGGGTATTTCAGCTCTGGCTTTTTGAATTCAACTTCTGTACGGTTATTGTGTATTGGAATGTGAGTGTTTTGAATCAGTGCTGTGCTTTTCAAATATAGCGCTCCAATTAAAAGTACTGGGATCATTATTATCACATTTTTCAGCAGATGCCGCTTTAGTATTTTTCTTCCCATTACTTTTTGTTTAGGAGGTGGAGGAGAAATAAGACCTGCTCACGTGATTTCTTGGGTTCTTGCGCCACAATACAACTGCAGCAAACCATTATTTTATTGATCTTTTGGCTTCTTGCCCGAGTTTTTAGACTTTTTAAACGTTTGTCCAGGGCGGATATCGGTAGAGCTCTTCCTGTTGACATCTTCGCTAGGTGCAAATATAGCTGGCCATACTCCGTAGATAGAATGCGTTGGATTCTTAATAGATCCATATTCGTTTCCATCTGTCCATTGAGCAATAATCTGGTGATCAATGGGATAAGTGAGTGGGAGAGACTTGAACAACAGAATCGCACCTGTTTTGGATGTGATAAAAGAGGAGCCGCAGTGCCGCCAATCTCCAAGGTTTGCTTTAATAATTCTTTTGGCGCCATATCTGCGCAAGCCATGATCAAATCCATCTAAAACGCCATCCAGACACTGTCCTATTTGAACAAAAGCGTAGTTTGATGGTATATACTTCATTATATCTCTCACTAGCGAAATATCAGCTTTATCATTCAAATCGACATCATCCTCCAAAATGAGCGTGTTGCTTTCATTTCGTAATAGAATATTGTAAATCGCATAGAAATCTTTCACCGCCAAAGATACTTCGCCAAGAGTCAATTTGCCCCTTGTTTTACTAGTCTGTTCAGACGGCAATACTCCTTTTTCTATACACAGCGCATCTTCTGGCTTGATAAACTGCTTGTCAAATCCCATCAAAAACTTTCCTTCAACATTCATCCTAGACAGTAGTTCAGTCATATGGCTCCTTCTTTCAGTAGATTTCGAATAATGTGCAATGTGCACAGCATCTACCGTGTTTTCTAACACACCCAATCCGTCAATCTGCTTGTCTTTGTCTAAAAAGTCATTAACCGACTGAACAGTATTTCTATCCACATTTTTAAATTGATCCAGCATACATTTGACGCTTTGTTTCTTTTCCTTTACATACTCGCAAATTTTGCATGGGAAATTACCTAGCGAATGGTCTAGAGCACTAGAAAATAATTTAAATTCATTCGATTCAGCATCTTGCTTCCATCTAAATGCAAACTCTAGTCCTTCATGGTCAGACATTGTCAATAGAAAATCAATTTCATCTTTTCCAATATTGATACCTTGCAATTTATGTGAAACGTAGTTGGGGTCAGACATGTATCGATTAAACGTTTGATTCCATAGGTACATTACTGGAGTGGCATAGCTTAGTGATTTCCAAAACTCTTCAACAATAAAATTGTCATTGTAATTAAAGTCCACCAAGAAAGTTGTAGTCGACTGTTTCATAAAGCAATCTTGATTATTTCTACATACTCCATCTAGCGGTGACTTTGGAAACGAAAGCCTGCAAGAGGAAGGGAATATTTTAACTGGCAGATAGGATGAAATATTTTTTGCCAACTGGTATACATGAACCTTGTTTGACCACGCTGAGCAGTAAGATTCTTCTACTATGATAGTAACCATTGGTACTTTTTCATAAAAATTAACCGGCTGTTTCAACTGTGCAATAGATACACTGGTTTTCATTACTGGAATAAACTTTGGCTTTGCAAACTGCTCCCCTTTGTATTTGGCAGGAATTTGGTCAAAATAAGCAAACGTATCTGTCCCATGCCAACTTTGGTTTCTTAGCCAGTTTTGTGTAACCAAAGTCTGTTCCTTACTGGTAAGGAGTACAGTTTTCGTAAAATGCAGTGCAGCATCATGGATCAACATTCCAGACCGCCTATTTGTGATAAATGTATCTGCGTTACTGGAAATGTATTTGTAATCGCTAGAATACGAAAATTTGCATTTGGGATTCGATGGACAAAACCCGTCCTTGTACAGCAGGTCGAAATCATGTTTCAATGCGGGGTCAATAACTATATCAATATAATCACGTTGTCTATTTAGGGTTTTCTGTATCATCTCTGGTCCATTCTGTTTGGTGTATGCGATATGGGAAGACGGGAAATAATCTCTGTTGAGTGCCAACTCGATATTTGAATTTGGCGGTGGGTAATTCACTTCCAATTGATTGAATTCTGGTATTGGCGCAAGGATGGTTATATTTACTGGTATATCTATTGGTGGAGTATTTCTCTTGAATAATAGCGAAATAGCGGTTAGCAATGCAATCAGCACTAATATTTTTCTAACGAGTCTCCTCTTGAGCATTAATTGTAAAAGTTGAGCCGCGTCACATGACTTTTTATCCACAGAAAACCAAATCGACTCCTTATTGAGTTGCCATTCAATTGGAACAATTTCGATTCTTGCGGTGCCTTACCTTTTCTAATTCTGTACAAATAGCCACTGCAAAGCAAAGCTGTACGGTAGAATAAGAAATTTAAATTTAAAATCATATATTAAAAATCTTTATCCAATGGTTTTTCTATGCATAGCACTTCTGATAGAATCCAAGTATACCATCAATTCAGTTTCATCGTCTAAAACTACATCTGCTACTCCATACAAGACTTTTCTCCACTTGGATTCGTGTCTGCTGTATTCCGTGTTACTCTTGGTATCCAACACAATTACTGGTGAGCCATAGTCTGCAGCTGTTAAACCAGCACCAACGGTTGATTCATCAATACCTTCAGTAGTCAAAACTACGGCAATTGGCTGGGTATTGACAATGGAGTGGTGGAAAGCCTGCATGGTCCTAGCCATTAAATCTTTCCCTTTGTCCATCCCAAAGTCTAATCTTCCCAATTCCAAAGTCCAGTAACCAAGGAAATTCGAGTTCCAGTCAATATTGGTGTTGAAAATCTTTTGAATCTCATTCAGGTGTTCAATATTTTGTTCATCAGTATGAGTCTTCAAACCAGCGAATGCTACCCAAGGTCTGATAATTTTGCCTTCATGCTTCGCAGTTTCTTTTTTCGCTCTCAGTTGATCATAGGATTTGGCAAGAGCGTTAGCTTGAACAGTATCCTTTACAAACATCAACACGTTATCATGTCTGTCATACATTTGGTGCGCCCAAGGTCTTGTCATACCCCTGTTTAGCAAGAACCAAGCAACAGTGTTACGAAGGTGGTGAGGGTCCCATTCTTTGCCATTGTACATTTTCCCACCATTTCCAGTAGTCTTTTCTCCTTCTGAAATATCTTCGAAATCGGCAGAGTGCAGATACGAAGTCTTGTCTTCCTTGTCAACTGGGAATATGAAAGTTGGGATGTTGGCGTATTTCAAAAGCATGGCACTATAGTTATTGAAAAAATACGTTATTTGGAAATCTTCAGCAGTTGCGATAGTGATTGGGTCTTCAATGAACATATACTTTACCCATTCTCTCTTCATAAACCATAATCCACCAACAACATCAGCCATTTCGATCGTATTTGGTTCATGAGTAAAGTAGTTGTAGTAATATTCAGACTGTTCTTTTTCCAACTGTTCAGTATTGATAACATGACCTTTACAACCATACATACCATAATATTCGTTTGATTGAAGGTTAAAAGTGTGAAGCATATTTCGGAATGCATGAATACCTTCTGGAATAACGTCGTCATCCAAAAGAGCGACGTACTTTGTTGGCGCTAGTAAAGCGACTTGGAATCTTGCAAAGTAAGTGAATTGAGGCCCACCGGTAATCAAGTGAATTGGCACATCAGTCAAGTTCTTGGATTTGTATTCATCAATAATTTTACGATATTCGCCTTCATATGGAGAAGAAAACACCGTTATCCAGACTTCCTTTGGAGGAACAGACTGATTCAAGCAAGCTTCAACAATTCTGATAATAGTCTTTGGTCTCTTGTATGTAGAAATGATGGCAATGATACCATTGTCTCCTTTTCCATCTCCGTTTTCAGGAAAGTTTGATTTCATTTCCATTAATTCCTTAAGCGTTCTCTTCTTTGGATTCAATGGTGGCGATGGAGGCATTGGAATTTCTGAAGCATGTTTTTGAACTTCAGTGATCATACTACCGGATTCAGCGTGTTCCAAAACTATCGTTATAATCCAATTACCTTCTTTTGAAGTGACCATATCCACAATTTTCATTGCAGCCTTTCCATCACCATACGGAGAGTTTACTTTTACGTACTTGTTGTAGTACTCTTTGTCAGTCAGCATTCTGTTTCCTTCATAAACAACATTTTCTTCCTTTGTTCCAATCAACTTTGCCATTCCAGCATTAACACCTTCAGGTCTATCATCAATCAATATTTACCTTTCAGTAGTTTCACGGAGAACCAATATTGGAACTGAGAATGCAGTAGCTTCTTCTTGAATACCACCAGAGTCGGTCATAACAAGATAAACTGATTTCATCAAATAAGCAAACACATCGTAATCAAGAGGGTCCCACAGAATCACATTGGCCATTCCAGACAAGTGCCCTTTGGCAACGCTTTGCACTTTTGGGTTCAAGTGCATTGGGAAAACAAATACAACCTCAGAGTGGGTACTAGCCAACTTTTTAATAGCCCCGCAAATATTTTCCAAAGGTTCGCCCCAGTTTTCTCTTCTGTGAGCAGTTACAAGGACAATCTTTGGTTTGCTGCTTTTGCTATGATTTTCATAAATTTTTGCTTCCAACCTTTGAGCTTTTTTAGTTGGAGGCTGATTGGACATCCATAATAATGCGTCGATCACGGTGTTTCCGGTAATATGAACCTGTGGAAATGGGATTCCTTCCATAATTAAATGCTGGGAAGATTCCGGGGTAGGAGCAAAGTGAATTGAACCTAATGACCCAATAACCCTTCTATTGATTTCTTCAGGGAACGGATTGTATCTGTTATAAGTACGCAAACCCGCTTCAACATGACCGACTGGAATCTTGTGATAAAAAGCAATTAGTGAAGCAACAAAGGCGGTGGTTGTATCACCTTGAACCAACACCCAATCAGGCTTAGTTTCGGCAATAGCTTGACTTATACCAATAATCAATCTTGGTTATTAAGCAAATACCTTGCAGATAAATCTGTTAGCTTCTGATTGGCAACCATCACATTCAAGTTAATGTCCTCCTTGATGGAAAATGTTTCCAACAGTGGAGCAACCATCTGTTGATGCTGGCCACTAGCTAGTACAATCGAAACAACGTTGTGTCGCTGGGGTTAACAATAATTACTTTTTCCAATTCCTTGATAATAGGGAACATCTTGATTGTTTCTGGTCTGGTACCAATAATAGTCATCACTTTCATCGCATTTGGCTTTGACCTAATTTTACTATCGAGTGTTTTGGAAAAATAAATGTTGTTGTTTGCAACAGGTTGCACACTAGTGTTCACTGGCTCCAGTTCTCCTCGAAAAATCAACAAGTAAAGAATAGTTGGGAAAACCACTAGGAGGAACACTAGAATTTTTAAGCGTTTTGCAGGAACAGCTGCCATTGTAGAGAAATTTTCACGTCTTGCTTCATAAAAATATTTGTCATGAAACACGCCACAGAACACTGTCACAAAAGTTGTATCAATATTGTTCCAGATGTGATCTCCATCTCACTTCTAGTGACACACTAGTGTGACAGAAAGTATCTATTCAAATTGTCTGGTTTGTGGCATTTTACAAAGACGGTTGGAAACTTGGATACCCGAATTCGGGATTTGAAAACTTATAGATCATTATCATTTATCGTGGACACTTAATCACTCACTATCAATCCTTACCGTCTAGTTGATTTACCGAGGTTGAATATCTGTATTTTCTATTATGTGCATTTTTGGGCAATTTGAGTTGGGTAAAAAAATGATGTTTTTAATTTTCTGACTTGAGGAGCTGGTCTCTATCCCAAATCGAACGCAAAGTGTATGTGGAATATCTTCAAAAGTTAACAATGCATGACCACAGTATTAATTTCCCAGCATTCACTTTGACAAAATCAGAAAGTCAGTAGATACGATTCAGTCAAATACCAGATGATTCCCCAATTGCAAACATAAATATAAGCAGTCCAGTGAATATTCACCAGTTCAAGGGCTCACTATCAATATTGTCGCAATTTTTTTCAGCCAATCAAATGTCACAACCACATCCACATCCCACCTTGGCCTTTATTTCACTGCTAATGCGACGGTTCAGACAGCGAGTGGTCGTTTCAGTGTTGATATTTTGGCTAGTAATTATTTTATGGTTAATAGTGCGGCAAAACTATGAAAATGCACATGCAATTCAACTGGCAAAAGCTACGACTTCTATTCACAGTAATATCAATTAATGTAGACGATTCAATTACTAGGACAGACTTGATTAATATTACGCAGTCGTATTGGAAAGAAAAATTGGCCAATTATATCACTCCGGTATTCAAGGAAATTGATTTTGACTCTACTGCTTTTGCCCCTGCAGTGAGCGATCATTTTGGAGTAACAGGCGGTTCTATCGTATATACCCCGGTTGGATATATCCAATTTCAAACAGTAGTTCCGTACAAAAATGCCAAAGAGTGCAAAGCTCCATTTCAAAACAAAGTAGCTGAATTAAAATGTATGGAGCACTCGTATTCAATGATATATGCACATGCGCTTGATTTCCATTTTGAAAAAACAAAGTTCGCTTACAAGGGCCAAAAATATCCGCAACTGGTTGAAATAACCAAAAATAACGCATTGATAGGAGAGCCAAAATCAATTCTGGATCCCTATGGCAATGTTTTACTTTCATTTGACATCAAATCAGGAAATGACACTTTTGTATGGTCATTCAATACTACTTCACAGCAACTAAAGAAGATTAATAATTTGCTAGAGAAAAATACTACGATTACTAACTTGGCACCATTCTACAACATCCAAAACAAATTAAACTATATATATACGTGGCACCCAGTTGTTTCAATTGACTGTAACGGAAAAAGCTGTGTCAAAGCACGAATAAGGGATTTCTCTGATTCCAGAATCACTGCTGGGTCTCCAATGGTGAAATATAAAACTTACTTTATTGGACTAATTAATCTGCAATCTATGTGCTCAGATGGCTATCCAGCATACACTCCAAGACTGGTTATTTTAAATTCCAACCTGGATTATATATATGTTTCCGAAAGAATTATATTTGACGGAAAGCTAATTTCAGAGCCATTTTTTGGGTTTGCTAGTGCTCAAGCTGCGTATGAAAATACAAAGGCAAGAAATATTACTGCTGGTGGGTTAGTTGTTGGATACGATAACACTTGGATAATGCATTTGACAGTCTTTAATCAGAAAAACATTGTTGTTGAAGCAAAGGGATTAGATAGATTTATTGACTCTATGATTAATGCATTCCAGACTTACAACTCTTCTATCCCTATTCCTAATATGGCTCAATCACTAGCTGATCAAGTCGATCATGTATGTTCATTTGCTATTTCAATCAACGACAAATACAAGCCATTCCTACAGCAAGTTGAACAAATCAACAAGGACTATAGAGAAAAGAATCAACACTATAGATCTATATACAAGTGTTTGGGGAAGCAAAATGTATTTGAACAAACATCGAGAAGGTCGTGCTACTTTGAAAAGATCTGCTATGACACAAAAGAAAGGGAATTTGAATATTATCAACCTTTAAAAGAACCAGTGTTCTATGATAGAGTACAAGGACCGATTTATGAATTTGGAAATCCCTTTATTGAATTGAATGCATTCAAGAATGTTTCAAACATGACGTATTTCACTCCAAAAGTGGTTATTGGTGAATTAAATCGAAATCAAAGTGTATTTTATGATGAAAAGACTGTGCTATGGGCTCATTTAGGTGATGACTATTCCTCTGGGAACCTAGTTTTTGAAGAGCTAGGTGCAGCTTTCATCACTTTAAAAAGATTTGGAATTCGTGATAACGACACCCAGTTGTTGAATATGTAATCAATGTTAACATTAGGAGAGGTGATATTGATGACAAGTTGTACAAACAGCTAGTTGAGGGTTACGGAAAAGCAATTTCAACGAAACCAATCAAAGGGATGGAAAGCCATTTCAAGAAGATAGCTAATGGAAAGAGATACATCTGTTTTAAAGAGTTGATTGTTGCCAGTGCTAATCGGGCATTTGTCAGCTACCAAAATGAATTTAATGAAGGAAAAGAAGTTATTTGGGAGCAGTTTAGGAGAAGGGTATACGAGACACATGGTCTAGACGCAGACTCACCCCTCCCTGCGCAGCATGGAATACTCTTTGTAAAATCCAAACCCAAAGATCCAAAAAAGAAACATGAAATCTACAATATTGATGAAATTTTGATGGAAATGAAGAAAAGGTTTCCAAATTTGAAGATTGACACAATAGACCCAACACAATTATCAATCAAGGAAATGCTGTCAAAACTGTCGCAGTTTTCAATTCTTGTTACTCCTAGCGGATCAAACTCAATGCTGATTCCCTTCATGCCAAAAAAGAGTCAAATCATAGTTATGGACTATTACGGTGACGGTCAAGAAGAATACCAATACAATCCAAGGTATACTTTTCTAATTCAGTGAAAGCGCAAGCAGAGAAATAGCATTCTGGAATCTATTTCCATACTTGAGCAAGCAGTACTACCAAATTCAGAATCCAAACAAGGATATGGTACCTGATTATGAAAACGCTGCAGATTATCGAGAGTCTTTTTCTGTGAAAATCGACCCTGATAGACTAGAGTACATGATTCATAAAGCTATAATGGAAATGGATTTGTTTTAATAAAAGGCCAAATAGAATGCTTGGATATTTAAAGTGCGTTGTTTTAGTTGGTGTTGCAGTCAATTTACAAAGAATTTCTCTTTAAAGGTTTGAGTGGGGTAATTTAATGCAGGTGCTACCTAATCATGTGAATCTATTACTCTGCTGATGTACTTTTCCCAATACATATCTTGGGCTAGGAATCAGAACGATTGATAAGATTGCCAAACTTATGTTCATCTCAATAGAGTTGTTGCGCACACCTACGATTTTAGTATTTCAATTATCCGTGAGCATCTTTTTCTTGGCCCGATATAGGTATTAAAAAGGAAATCGTAACCACGCGTTCTTACCCCAGTCAAACTGAATAAGCATGTTGTCTGTGTTCCATCACTTTACTCGTTCCTCAATGGTATAAATAGCCAGGTGTGGGGTAGCTTTACAGATGCTTTCGATACTCGCTTCTGCTGTTCAAGCCTTCACTGTGCCTTTGGTTCATGTACCTCACACTGTTGAATCTTTGTCTGCTTACTTTGACCACTTGAAGAGCCACAACGAACTGATTAAATCAGCTTCAACTGCAAATGTCCCGTTATCAAACTACTTGAATGCGCAATACTATGGTGAAGTTGCAATTGGAACTCCACCAGTGACTTTCAAGGTAGTATTCGACACTGGTTCCTCGAACCTGTGGGTTCCTGGCTCTGGATGCTATGATATTCCATGCTGGCTCCACACCACTTATCACTCCTCCAAATCCTCCACTTTCGTAAAGAATGGAACTGCCTTCTCTATTCAATACGGCTCGGGATCATTAACTGGTACCATTGACCAAGATACCGTTTCTGTTGGAGGTTTGGCAATCAAGAACCAATTATTTGCCGAGTCAATCAAGGAACCCGGCACTGCATTTACAGTTGCCAAGTTTGACGGTATTCTTGGATTGGCTTACCAAAGAATTGCTGTTAACGGAATTGCTCCACCTTTCTACAACATGGTAGCAGACGGATTAGTTGCCCAACCACTGTTTGGTGTATATTTGGCAGACCAATCTTCATCAACCGGTGGTGCCATTACCTTTGGAAGCATTGATCCAAACCACTACACTGGTGATATCGTATATGCTCCTGTTACCCGTCAGGCTTACTGGGAAGTTGCATTATCTGATGTAAGCTTAGGAAATACTGGAGTCTCTTTCAACACCACCAGAGCTGCTATTGACACTGGCACTTCGTTGATTGCCCTCCCAACTGCTGAAGCTGCCGCAATTAATAACGCAATTGGTGCTACTGCTAGCTCCAATGGTGCGTATACTATCGATTGCAGCAAAATTCCTAGCTTGCCTGTCCTGACTTTACACTTGGGTGGAAATGCATTCACTTTGGCTGGATCAGACTACGTTTTGAATGTTAGTGGATCATGCATTTCTGGTTTCAGCGGAATTGATATTCCTGCACCAGCTGGCCCTCTATGGATTGTTGGTGATGTATTCTTGAGAAAGTACTACTCTGTTTTTGACCTTGGAAACAACAGGGTGGGGTTCGCATTAGCAAAATAAACTAGATTCATTCATTCTAACAAAAGTACACAAGATTATATTTACACTAGTTTCCACTTTTCGTTAGTAGATAAACGCCGCCAATAATCAAGCACATTCCGCCGCACAAACTCAATATTGCCAGCGGATCTACGACTGAAAATGCATCGATACAAACCATGGTGTTTGCGAGTGATAGAACGGTAAACAAGGTAAAGAAGATTGGCAGAATTATCACTGGCAGCTCATATTTCAAAGCAGAGTTTAACGAGTATACCTAGTAAGTAAAAAATTACTTGAAGTACAGCCGTGATTATTAACAAGACAAGCAGAATCAGGGAAAACAGCCCATGAAACTGGTTGGTTGAATCAAAGAGGGATGTAATCAATATTTCTACTCTATTGTTAATTTTCCCCATACCCGCTTTTTGTCAATGTCAGCGTATCAGAAGCAATCATTCCTCCTGCAATCGCATACAACACACCTACCAGCGCACTCATATTCTTGCGTTTTGTTGATCGTATTGACATTGTAGTACTGGTGCGAAGTAGTGGCAACGTTTCGGAATCTATTACAACATTTTCTGAAAAACGAACCAACGAGCCTACTGATACAGTTCTAGGAATTCTTTCTTCCATTGGCGAGTCAACCAAGGGAGTAATTGGAACGGCTGGATCAATGAATTCCAATATTGGTGGTCTAGATCTTGTTCCTGAAAATCTTCCAGATCCATCGGCCGAATAAGATCTTTGACTGCTCCTCCTTGACACTGTACGATGTATAAGTGCATCCTTTAACGAATTGAGATTGTACTCTAGGTATTTGATCAGAAACGCGAGAAGCAAGACAACAAATACTTGAACGGAAAAGTAGGCAATCACAGCCGGCTTTGTAAACATTTTAATCAAATCGTCCACGTTCTGTCTAGTTTCTGGTATCATTGTTCCAAATGTAGAAACAACTGCACATCCGACAACAATCAACCCTGTCCCCAACATGTCATGAAAAGTAATTCGGGTTCCTAGAAATACTGAGGAGAATAAGATATTGAATATCAATCCAATTGATCCAAAAGGCGCGAAAATCATTGGAGATATGAAACCAAGAGCTATCACTGACCCAAACATTTGACAAAATAGGTACTGAATTAATATGAATTACCATGCCAAAGCCAAGATACCACTGTGTCTTGAACCAAAGCCTTTTCCAGCTCTCTTCATTCCGTCGCGAATTCGAAAATAGCATTGCAAAGAATGTTCGCACTGTGATTTCTTCTGGCTCTGATTGTTCCGGTAATATCTCTGATTCAGACCATTCCTCATCGAAAATGGCTGGATCCTGCTCCGATAACGTGTTTAGCAATCGTTCTTTCTGAAGCGCAGATGCTTGTAGGTTTACGCCAAGTGAGGATAAGCAGGATGAAGTTAAAGCTACTGATACTCCAATTAGGAAATTAATTGTAGACATATTACCAGATGCGAAAACTTTTTTATTTTCAATTTCGAGCTGGTCGTTCCACGATATCATCGTCAGCAACATCATCATCGCCTTCTGTTTCTCCTCCGCCCATCAGTGCCGGTTTCTAATTAGTTAATGCTTACCACTATTTCATAAAACTCTTCCAACGATATTTGTCCGTCCCCGTCGTTATCTGCCTCGAGAATCATGTTCTCGATCTCCGTCTCTGAGAGTTTCATTCCGCTACTAATCGCGACTGCTTTCAGATCTTGTATGGATATAAAGCCAGAGTTGTCCCGATCTAGAAGTGTGAATATTTCCTTAATTTCAGTGTCGATATCTTGCTGGGCATTTCCTTCATTTTTCACTATTAATGCCATTAATTCTTCGAATTCTATCGTTCCGTTTCCATCTTGGTCTAATTCAGCCAACAGCTCCTGCAGCTCTGCTTCGGTTGGATTCTGCCCAAGGTGACGCAAAGCTGTTGCCATTTCTTTAGAAGTGATGGTTCCATCCATATCCCTATCGAATAATTCAAATGCTGCTTTGTAATCCTCTAGTTGCTGTGCTGACAGAGCTTCCATTTTTGAAAATACAAATAATGACGTCCATTGTTTTTGTGTTTCAATCGCACCTTTAGACTTGGATACCTTGAGAGGATACCAAGCTACTTGGTTATCATCACGAGTACCAAAAGAAATTCAGAATTCCCCGCCAGTGGTTCAATACGACTCAAATTCGTGTACATACCCAAACTTTGAATAAGATTATCTTAGGAACGATAATTATTAAAACATCGGAGGCTTTATTAAAATCCTGATTTTTCAATAAGCTGATTATCCTCCCAAATTTAAGGTCAGCGCTGTGCCTCGTCCAACATATCCATTCACCCTAGTAACTAGCGGCCCAATCTGATACACATCTCCAACTACAGAACAAGTATCAAGTGGATAGCTATTGGAAGTACCAATACTATTTTGACAATTGCCATCACTGTAAAAGTTGATTATCCAACTTGTTGCACAGTGACATTATCAATTGCAAAGTACCGGTGGATGACATTGCAATACCAATTGGACTGTATAGATAGCCTATATTAACTGGCATTACTTGTACATTTGCACACCGCAATCAGAATTAATCCTCGAAGCATTGAAAAACGCGAAACTTTGACTTTATATTTACAGTTTTACAATTCGAATCTATGAGAAAAGGTTGTTGTTTGATAAATCGCTTTCAGAGCAATTCCATATCTTTACTGTTTGATCATCTGCATTAGTACCTCTTACCTGAACAAGACAAAACAAAAGTATCTCCACAGTAAACACCATTCACGTCTCCTTTATGTCCTTTCCACAACGTTTTTCTTTGGTTATAGATACCAATAGTTTGGTCGTAGCTAGCTGTGACAATATTATGATTGATGCTAATATTTCTGATTCCATCTGAATGCATTTGAATGGCCATCAGAACTTGAAAATCGTAGGTAAGTATATGCAAATAGCCATCTTGTTAATTTAAAATACCTTCAGTCCCGACATGAATTCTGTCTTTAATTTTCATTGCAGACACCTAGTTGTATTTCCATTTACCTGTCTTATTACTAATTACCTTTGCATTAAAATAATACTCATTCTTCACGTCTTTGATCATATTGCTTTTGCCATAGACAAATTCGTTGGAATAATCTATACAAGTTACTAGTCCAGTATCCATTTCTGTAAAACTATTATCATCAAAGTCCCATATACGAACTCCATTTTCCAACCCACAAGCCATTTTATTCCCGTGTATCTTTACACAAATCACTGGCTGCTGATTATTGAATACTCTACTTTGAATCTGATCCGTTTGCAGATTGATTGTCCATATGATGGCTTTCCCATCCCATCCAGCGGTAACTAGATCAGAATTGCACTGTTCAAAGCAAGACAGCCCAAACTTGTGCGCTTTGAATTGCTTGATCAATGTCGCAGTTTTGATGTTAAATACTGCACATGTTCCATCTCTACCTCCGCTGTATCCAATTTGACCAATGCAGTGTACCGCCAGTACTATATCAGAATGGAATGGAAGAGTGGCCACCATATACCGCTCTCTAAAGAAATTCAAGTTGCTGAGGAATCTATTCTTAAAGTACTCATAGTCTCCTGTGGTATTGTAACGACAAAAACTGAAATACTTCCATACTCTACTATTGTATTTGAATTGATGGTAATACTGGCTTGTCTTGATTAATTGCAAAAAGGACTTGAAATCCAGCAACTGGAAAATCTTTAATTGTATTTCAAAGGGCAAGTCATCAAGGTTTTTATTTCCTAGAGATTCTATTCTCATTACAAAAATATTCAAGTCCCGCGATAGGTGTTGTATGCAAATGGAGTGATCACCAGAGGAACGTGGTAATGGCGATCAAGGTCGCTTACTTGGAATACAACCTACTTTAGCTATATTCTACCTCTGCCATTGGAAAGAACGGTTCCACATTGTACTTGGCATAGTACCCTTTAATATCAAATGTCAGCTTGTACAGTCCTTTCTGAAGTGGTTTTGGTTGACCGTTTTCCAACAGCAAAGTTTGAATTCTTCCATCGCTGTTTGTCTTTCCACTACCCTGTAGCTGCCACTCTGTATCGAACCGATACAGCGAGATTGAAACATTTTCAGCAGCGACTCCGTTGCTGGTATCCAATACGTGTGTGGTAATGTGCGACTTCATTAAGTGATTTGCAATATTCGCAAGCCTTTCCATCAAAAAAATGCGGGCACGGAGTTCCCCTGACTCGCCGCAATTTAAAAGGAACCAAACAGAAAAATCTTTATGTTTAATCCTGCAGAATATCCCGACTTGGCCTGCGCTGATAATGGCGGAAGAATCTTGTTTGCCACCGATGATTTCTTTGCTGTTTGTGAAAATCTTATTGCTCCCCAAGAGCCTGTTTGGGATCCAAATACTTATACGCCTGAAGGAAAGGAAATGGATGGGTGGGAAACCAGAAGGAAGCGAACCCTTGGCCACGACTGGTGTATCATTCAGCTTGGACTTCCTGGTCAAATCAAAGGGTTTGATATCGATACTGCTTGGTTTACTGGGAGTAAATACTGTTAATGTAGATAACGTTCCTGGCTGCTCTATTCAAGCTTATTGCGGAGAATTGGATTTAAAGAGAGTCAGTAAAAGAGGATCTGCTGCACCTAAAGAAGAAATTGAAAGGATTGGAAACTTGACCAAGGATTGGGTTACACTTTGCCAAACTAAACTATCTCCTGGTGTCCCAGAAACCAGACATACTTTGGTGGAGATCCAAAATCAAAAAAGATGGACTCACTTGAGATTAAATGTAATTATTGATTAACACAGCTTTATCCGGATGGTGGAATAGCAAGATTACGAGTATATGGAACAGTGCTACCTGATTGGTCTAAAATGCCCAAACAAATTATAGATGTAGCCAGTTTGCAATACGGAGGTAAGGCAATCAAGTGGTCAAATGCACATTACGGCAATCCAATGAGGCTATTAGCAACTGCGCGTTCCACTGGTATGCACGACGGATGGGAAACTGCAAGAAACCCCAACCGTCCACCAGTGTTCAAACTTGGAAACGACGGAATGATTGAAATGGTTGGTAAAGACTGGGCTATTATCAAGCTTGGACATGAAGCAACAATCAAAAAAGTTATTGTGGACACTAACCACTACAAGGGCAACTACCCTGAAAGCTGCATGATTGAATGCTCAACAGACTCTCAACAATGGAAGCCATTACTAAAGAGAGTAAAGCTAACAGCGCATGCCGAGCATGAATTCAAAGTTGAGCCTAATTCTAATGTTTCCTATATTCGCTTGACCATGTACCCGGATGGCGGGATCAGTAGATTAAGAGTGTTTGGTGATTGGTTTTCTTTAAATTCAAAACTATAAAAGCCATTGATTATCAATATAAATTTGTACTCCAAAGAGTTTGATGATTCGTAATCTTGTGGATCCCACCAATCTCTTTCTTGCAATTCAGGCAATACATATCTCACTAGGAGGTAAAAGATAATACTGATACAAAATTAGAGTTTATTTCCATTCAAGAGAAACTCTTTGGCAGGTGTTATTTCAACAACAATATCAACAGGAGCAGACTCGACCCAGATTTCAACTGCTTTCATATTCTTCCATAAATCGTTATCTGGGATTAACGCTGCTCTGACGCAAGCATTTGCCTTGATTTCGAATCCAGATTTAAAGGTAGATGGAAGAGCCAAGCAAACACGGCCCTTCTTTGCTTCTTGGCTTTCTGATACAGAGTATTCCAATACAACTTTCTTTTCAGTGCCCATATCGTGAGCTTTTAATACTACATCTGCACCAAGAGCATATTCTGGGTGTTTCAAGATAACTGGTTGGGCACTGTGTTTCTTGAAGTAGTCTGCGACTGAAAGAACTTGCATTGCAGTTTCACCTTGAACCATTGAAAAGATTGCTTGATTAGCGATAGATTACCAACTGGGATGCCCTTAGGATCGACATGGCAGATATAAGCTACCTGCAAGTTATCGCCCTTCTTTTCAATTCTCCATCCATTGAGCAAAATATGACCTCTGACTTTTCCTCTGGCGACCGGAGGAATAATTTCATCTTCAACTGAGGTAATAATCAAATCAACAGTGTTTTCGTCAACGTACTGAACATGGTTTACAGTGGCGAATTCTCTTCCAGCGACAAACATTTGGCCCTTTTGTGCTGATAAAACCAACGTAGCAGAGTTGGAAATACGCTTGAGCATCTTGCCGCCATCATATCTTCCGTCCCAGTTACCTCTGACACCCATAGTAGTTAATGCAGACAAGAATTCATAAAGGGATCTGTTTTCTACCAATAAATCACCTCTAAAGAACTGATGGTCAAGGTTGGTAATGGATAATTTGGAAATCTGGACTCCTTTGGAGCTGGAATTGGCAGTCCATGACTCTAGTGGATGGACAATATTCATCAGTTGAACAGCTTGGTTTACCTGATCAAAGAATTGGCCTTTTGGAGCATCTTGAGGGACAGCATCATTAGCAGTTTGTCGCAGTTCTTGATATGTGATTCCGGTAAGCTTTGTCATTGTTCAAAAAGTGAAACTTTGTGTTTTAAATACTGAAGCACTTTATCGTGTGACCGTTTTGCGGAGATACCTTGACAGGAGAGAAATCTGATTGGTCTTGCTGGGCCGTTTAGGCACGAAATTGTGTAACACTTTGAAAGAATGTCCGACGAGATTTCGATATAGGAAGCGCCAAAGACAATGCTGGGGCTTTAATTTCAAGTGATATATTCGATATAATGAACGAGAATAGCGAGATCCCAAAGTTGCGATGAGTGACAAAGAAACAGTTAAGCTCAAATTTCAACTTGCGGTTCTGAATCCATGACATCCAAAATCCTATCATTTGGAAGCGTCCATTAGCAATTGCTCCAAGATACCTGTCCTTGTTTTCGACCGCATTTACAATTCCAATAATAGAAATGACAATATTCGCGATACCACCAATGATAGCTACTGCAACACCAACTCCATTAGAGGTTGCTAGGAATCTTGGAGCTAGCCCAACACCTGTTTGTGCAAGTACCATTGCCATTTACCAAAATTGCCAACAATCATAAGTGTGGAATTGACTGCACCTAGTAGAGTAAGCCTTTTTTTTCAATCTAAACAGTTAATCGACTTTTGCTGATAGAGTTGATGTGTTCAGAGAGGATTGATTGGTTCATTGAAACTGTGCAATTTGACATAATTTAAATACTTGCTTGGTTACTGTCAAAATTACATACAGCCACAAAACAATATATGGAACAACCATGATAATTTATTTTAGTAACGTCTCCAAGTTAAATTCACCTTCAAATTGTTTACCGCGAAACAGATTTTTAGACAACCTTGATAGCGACCGTGCCCCAACTCCACCTTGGAGCATGATGATATGGAAAATCATGTTCCTGATTTCATTGGGGAAATTTAGCAGTTGGATGGTTTTGCTTGCCAGGAAGACATCACGAAGGCCTTGATCTCTTTTTGAAGCGTTTTCTACAAATTTATCGTGGTATACATATCTACCATCTATCTTGAATGTGTTTAATCGGCTATTCTTAATCACATCATCCAGGTTCCCATGTGGCAAGCCATAAATATTGAGATGTAACAGTGATCTTGAAGTTTTTATCAGTTCAGCAACATGTTCTTCAGAGGTAGAGTTGAATGAGAATGCAAGTTGTTCGATATTCATATTGTATTTAAGCGACGGGAGATATGGCAACTCTTTAAAAAACAATTCCAAATGAGAGCATCTAATTGATTTTAAAATGTCTTTAAATACCAGAGGTGCAGTAATGGAATGCGAATCAAATGAAAACAGTCCACAGTCAGTATTCAGCAAATACGTACTGAGCTTTTTCCAGTCTGTTTCTAATAAAGATGCATCCTTGAATGATAAAACTTTGAGCGGACCCAATGCGGCAAAGATACTTCCTATTTCATTGTCTTCAACTCCTTCAAAATATAGTTTTTCGACAGTGGAAGGTATGCGAACTAGATCGTTGAATTCAGCGTGATAAGATAAAAATTCCAGAGCAGTGATTTGTGGGATGATACTGATAAAATCCAACAATTGAGCCTTTGTCAAACAGTCTGTGTCGATACGAGCAAATTGTATTTTTGATTCAGAGAATAGCTGGAAAAAGTTGTCAGTTGGTGGAGTGAATTTTGAAAATGTCAATTCATGAAAGTTTTTTGATTTTACCGCTTCGCCAAGAATTGAAACATGGCGATTAAGAATGGAATCTCTTTCAAATACCAGGATATCCAGGTTGTCTAGTTCCATCAACACAGATGCCAAGAACTCTGTATTTTCAGGATTGGTGAATTCAATAATTTCCAAATCCACACCATGCTTCAGTTCTTCAAAGTCTTCATTGAACCGGTATAGAGTTTCAACGGGAATATCATATTCTTGCTGTTTCTTTTTCAAGAATTCCAAATAGTCCTTTCTGAACTGAACAAACCTTTCTTTGGGATTATAATTATCACTCATCAATCCCAAGTGCTGATCAACATCAAAGAATTCGTAGTCGTCCTCGACTGAAAACAAGTCATCCGTTTGGGTAGATTCTTGGATAGAAATTTCGTCTTCGGAAACAGAGTTGGTTTCTGAATCAATTGATTCCTGGTCGGTAGTCCAAGCGTCTCCTTCACTGTCTACATGACCATTTCCGTTTTCTACGTTGCCAGAACCTTCCGAGTTCATCAAAAAAATATAAAAAAAGACTCGATCCCTCATATGAATTCAATCTAGGTTGACTTCTCTACTCGAATGACCTGGTGCTTCATTGCCGCGACTGATATTGTGAATTTGCTATTCCCACTGAATTACTGAATGAGCTAGTGTTCATTTTGGAAATCAACTGCAGAGATCCATCTTATGGTTACTCTAATGAGATCAATTTCAAAAACACCACTTGATCATTCACCAGTAACAAGATCAAGTACATTCAACAATCGCTAGTCGATTAAGTGGTAACATGATCAGGTTCATTCATTACGAGCTAATGTGGACGGATTGATGATCCAAATCGTTAAACAGCGTAAAGCTTCTCCGTTATATCACTATTGCATAAACACATAGCACAAAGCCCTTGGTTTGTATTCACTCTAAGCATTTAACCTTAAGCGGTGGCCGAAAGTGTTGGTGTCAATGCCCAAAGAAGCTCCAACAACTTTCCAAAAAAAATAAATGCAAGAAAGCTCTCCGCAAGACTGCTCTCCAGGAATATCAAATAGGAATACGCTAGGATCATTCTTTTCACAATCCAAACTGACTGCCATCGCCCCAGAACTTATTACCCCACCAACAATAGTTACAATAGAGGATATCGATCCGCCGCTTGATTATACTTTTACGGATTCTGAATTAAAAGAGCAAGAAAAGTGTTTTATGAATGAAGAGCAATTAGAAATTAGCGAAGTTGGGACTTTGTTTAGCGATGCTATAAGAGTACCTTCAAGACACTACAGCCAGTATGGAAATATCACATCGCTTAAAGAGTTGAAGAGCGAAGGTTATGTCCAACGAAAGGAAACCCAAACTTCAATTGTCCAATCTGTTCATTCATTTTATGAAAAGAAAAAGACAAAGATATTCTGCTGTTGGTAATTTCTGTAATAGTGTATGATTGAATATAACGATTTGTTTTGTATTTGGTGGATTGTCTTGGTTGGAATAGAAAGGCTTCAGGTTGGTGAAATAAACTACTTTTTATTCTTGTTGGATATTCAAGTATACTCTATTACTTTTCCGCCATTCATAGAGTGTTAGTCAGCCTGTCAATAGATTCTTTCAATTAGCCACAGCTATCACTTTATAACCAAAAAGCACGGTCTGGAGACAGGGAATACAATTACAATGTCGTCACCCTTTATTTTCATGACTTCTTTGATATTCCAATCACTGTGGAAGACAACAGAATGTACAAACCCCCCAGATGTAATGTACGTGTTTTCAGCAACGAATAACAGCAATCTAATGTTTACTCTGTTTGAACAAGGGACTTGTGGGTACTTTGATAATCCAGATCCTTCTGGGTCTGGTTGTTGCATAGTATCCCTTGATCTCCTCGATTACGGTAACTATATGAGTTCAATGGATAACTTTCTTGGCAACAACTGGGATTTGGCAAACTCGCCTCCGCTTAGTGCGAATGGTAACAGCTACTGTATGATACAAACCAACAATAGTGCAAGTACAGACTGGAATATCGCATATTATTTGGACAGCTCCCAATGTATAGACCAAGTAAAGTGTAAAAATGGAAAAGTCTCTGTTTACAATGACTCGAAATGCTCTAATCTTGCTTTTTCTGCCACCTTGAATCAAACTGAGATTGTTGCACAGGCGGGGTACTTGGGCAATGTATCAATGTCCTATATCACTGTTGTAAATGGACAGAATGCCGTTCAGTGGACAACTTATATGCCTGGATTGTTACTGGTTCCAAAACACCAAAACCCAATTGAAGCACTAGGGCTGGTTGGCTATATTTTGTCACTGATATTCTGCTTTACTTCATTCTTGTACTATCTATGGTCATTCTACAAAACTAGACAATTACGCGCTTTACTAATAGTCCTTACTCAAGTATTGGCACTGTTCAGGGATATCTTTGCAATGATTTACATATATACTGTTTTTACACAAGACAATGTTTTACTCGCTAGTATCGTTGATATTGGTGGCAATATTCTGGTGGTTTACAATCTCTTTTGCACTCTGCTATCGGGATCATTCTTGTTCAAGATCCTAAATATCAATTCAAAATGGATTATATATTTAGGGTATTCATTCTTGACACTACTATTTGTGGTAATGAATGGATTGTACTACTACACGACTGTCATTCTCAATTACTATACTGCAGAGTCCAACTTGATTTATTTGGAGTATATCCAGTATGCAATTACTTTACGGAATGGATACATTACATTTGTGTTGATTTTTGATGCGATTCCAATCGTTATTTTACTGACGATTCTATTCCGGCAACATGTGCTTAAATACCAAAAGGAAGATGTTTCAAAACTAACAATCGGATACAAATTCAGATTCTTGCTAATCCTCTTGTTTGTTCAGCTGTTAATTGCTTCCTTGTATGGCTTTACCTCCTACGTGATAGATACCCAACTGTTTATCAATAATGACAGGGATATAATCGGCACTTCAGGAACACAGACATTTATGATTGAAGCGCATTGTTTGACTGTTATCGCCTTGTATGAATTCTTGAAATTCCATACCAGAGAATTGGTTGAACCACAGATTGAACCAAGAGAAAAGCCAAAGATGCTCCTTGACATGACTGTCTATAGTTCTAAATCCAACACTGTACAAGAAAAAGAAACTGTTCGCCTGTAATATATAACATTTGAATTTAGCACCAGATTTTTTCAAGAAACTTTTTCCAAGCCACACAAAAAAAAAGAAAAAAAAACAAAAAATAAAAACCTAATGCCAAAATCAAAAAGAAACAAAGTCGTCAACCTCACAAAAACAGATAAAAAAGGCCGCCAAGGCAAAGAGACTCTATTCCAAAAAGTAAGAGACGCAATGGACGAATACAACAATGTCTATGTCTTGAAAATTGAAAATAACAGAAACACATTCATCAAACAGGTCCGTAATGAATTCAAAACCAGTAAATTCTTTTTCGGTTCCAATAGAGTGATGCAGAAAGCGCTAGGTTTGAAGCCAGAAGAAGAGTATTATCCTGGAATCAAAGATATTGCTGAGCAATTGAATGGTGAAGTTGGGCTCTTGTTTACTAATGTTGATAAACAAGAATTGGAACAGTAATTATTATTAATGTAGGTTTTTTGAAGAGTATGTTGAAAAGGACTTTGCCAGAGGTGGAAATGTTGCTACAGAAACAGTAGAAATTAAAAAAGGCCCATTGGAATTGAATGGACTGCCTTTACCAAACAATATGGAGCCACAATTAAGAAAGTTAGGGTTGCCTACTGAGCTACAAAAAGGAGTACTGGTATGTAGACAAGATCATGTAATTTGTCAGCAAGGCCAAGTATTGACTCCTGAACAAGCTCATTTACTCAAACATTTTGGGCATCAGTTGGCTGAATTCAAAATCAAAATGACTCATTGGTTCTCTAAAACTGCTGGATTTAATGAATTATAACTTTATATTTTTAAAGTTGTTTAGGATATTTTGGGTTATTTAACTCTATTTTTGGTTATTTTGCTTTAACTCTATTCCAACCTTATTATTTCTATTCCAACTTTATTTAAGGATACAACCTTATTATACTTTTTTAGATGTAGGAGATCCATAGCTATCTGCACTTATTTGAACCCCTTGATAATGGTAGATCCAAAGCTACCTCTAATCACAAAAGCAAGATAAAACTCCTTCACGTTCATTCAGCCACCAGAATGACATAAGAAAAAGCTTTCAAATCTAAAAATGTCTAAACCAAACCAAGTCCAACAAGAAGTCGATGAAGTAGTAGGAATAATGCAAGGTAATATTCACTAACAAGGCAATATCCACAAAGTAATGCAAAGAGGAGAACAACTCGATTCTTTACAAAACAAGACCGAAGATTTACAAAACTCTTCATTGCAATTCAAGCGAGGGGCAAATCAAGTACGTAAAGAAATGTGGTGGAAAGATATGAAATTAAAGTTGATTATTGGTGGTGTTGTTGCTGTTATTCTAATCATCATTATTGTTTCGGTTGTAAAAACTTCGAAATAAAAATGATTCTTATTTGCTTGTAACTATTATTTTACTTTTTGCTAACCCGTAGCTCTATAACCTAAATCTTACTTTGATAAAACTAACTCTACCGACTGTTAACTTAATTACAATTCCTTTTTATTCTCTTTAACATCAGTAAATAAAAACATAAAACTCTGCTCAGACTCTATTTGCTTGTATTTAGTCTTTACAACCTTCTTTTGCACTCCCCTATTCATGAATTTCATCTTGTTCAATCCATCAGACAATTTCTTCATTTTTTTTATGAAAACTCCAAAACTGAATTTAACAAGAAAAGAATTTGATAAAGTATACGAGCCTTGTGAAGATTCTTTTTTGTTTTTGGATTTGCTTGAACAGGAAATTGGGTATTTGAAGGAATTGGATCCTTTGAAAATATTGGAAGTTGGGAGTGGGTCTGGGATTATTATTACTTTTATTGCTCAATTGCTAGGTAATGACCGGTGCTATTTTTCAACTGATATTAATCCGTTTGCTTGTAAAGCTACATTGAAAACTACAATATTAAATAATGTTAATGTGGATATTATAAATACTAAATTCATTGATGGGATAAACCAAAAGTTTGATTTATGTCTATTCAATCCACCGTATGTTGTTACCACAAACGAAGAAATTACTGGTGATTTGCAAAGGAGCTGGGCTGGTGGAATTGATGGCAGAGTTGTTATTGATGAATTCTTGAGCAGATTGGATGATATTACCCGTGTATGTTACTTGCTGGTTATTAATGAAAATAATCCTAACGAAATAATGGAGATTATGAACAGTAGAGGGTGGAAGAGTGAAAAAGTTATTTATAGAGCTGTTGGTTGGGAAGGACAATCGATCCTTAAATTTGTAAAGCAATAAATTCAAACCATTCTATTCGTATTTTGTGGCTTTCTTTAACATAATTCTATTGGTATATGCATTCAATTTTAATGCACATGATTAGAGTTAATACACAAGATTTTATTCGATATCGAATTCAATAACAGTCTCCTGGCCATCCATATTCCTTTCAACAAACCTACAATGGTTATCCTTGACAATAACAACCGATTGAGTCCTAGTCCCAAACAACCCATCAGGAGTCTCAAAAGGATCGCAAAAAATAGTAGACTGGAATCCACTCTCTTTGGTACCCAAAAACTCAAACAATCTGGCTTCCAAATCACGTCCATCTTTTAAAATCTCTTCAAACCTTTTCTTTCCATTCGTAACTTTGGGCCATTCATCGTGAAAATGTCCATTTGCTAATCCATTTATTCCTTGTAATATCAATGATTCGCCGCGATTTGAATAGAATTTGGAGTGGTTCAAGTCACCGACAACCAAGTTGAACCCGCTGTAAATATCATTGATTTCAAAATTGTTTGGGTTTGTAAGATACTGCGGAATCAGTACTCCTCTACTGTTGCTTTCTCTCTTGTCTTCCTTGAAATTTGTTATTACTCCGAAATGTCCTTTTCTGGTTAACCCTAGCCATGTTCCTTTGGATTTTAAATCTTGTCCTGCTATTATATGTCCCCAGTCAAAGAGTGATAGTGTTGGTCTTGTTAGTATTTCGTCTCTGTTTGCCGCTATTACTAGCTGGTAACCATACATATTGTGGCATATAAACACAACGCACATTTTGAGCAAAATTTAGCTCACATGAACTTTTGACTAATGCTTTATAATTTTGAGTTTGTTTATGGCAAACACGAATTTTCAGTTTTCGTCTGGGGGTTTAGCTCAAATGGTAGAGCGCTCGCTTTGCATGCGAGAGGCAAAGGGA
>JADGKB010000150.1:0-27446 GCA_027604185.1 Boothiomyces macroporosus | reverse complement strand
CAGGTCAATCATATGTGGCTGAGAAGACTTGTTAGAACCACATATTTCAATTATATTGGAATAGATAGTGCAACACAGTGCACTGTTTCTATTAATAGTTTGGGCATACAGGTATCAGTAAAGGACCAAGTTTGTGGAGAAAATAATACCAACTCAGAAAATGATCATATCTTCCAGAATGTCAATACTGAAGAATTGTCGAAAGTAGATAGTGGAGTTAACGAAATCTCGGAGGAGTCTTTTGAGTTTATTCAAAAAGGAACTCCATTTTCCGGATCATTTAATTCAAATATTACCACATCACCAAAAGAATATGGTGAAGTTCTACTAGAGAGGATAAACGAATTGCAGAAAAAGGAATCCAATTGGTGTAAAAGTGAAGGAAATATGTTTTCCTTAAACAACTCAATTAAATCCAATCAGGTCAAAGCTACTTCTATTCAACGAGGAAATTTCAACAGTTTAAAGAGCTTAGAAAGTTTAGTCGGTGATCACAATTTGAAAAACGATTTTGAACATCAATATTCGATAACACTTGAAAGCAAAGAAATTTCAAATTTGCATAATACTAGTTATATTAGACATGAGCAAAATAGTGTTTCACTAGGAGAAAGCTATAATCCAATTCTTTCGTTAGAATCAGAAAGCGAAATGCCAAAGTTGATATCCCATGAATGTGTCCATGAAAAGGTTATTATGGAAAACAAGTTAATATCCAGTTTCAACAATCAACTGGGAGAGAAGGACACAAAATCTATTAACAAGAATAGATCGCAATCGAGTTATACCCAAACCAGTCGTCAAAGTTCTTATTCATTTCTTCCTTATGCAAGTTCAAGCCCATTTGTTTTTGCTGATGAGTTTCATCATAGGCAAGCTGATAAGTATCATCAATATTGCCAGACAGATGAATTAGTTTACTTGAAAGATAAGTGGTTTGTCCAGAGTACATCCGTGGGATCGCAAACAATCACTGATGGACCAGCACCAAAAATCCTTTCCACAGGTGTCGTATTGTCTGAATCCCCAGAAAGTATTGTAAAAAATTCTGTGATATCAGAAGTCGTATATCCAAAATCATCCAGTCGCAAAGAAGCTTTGAAATTATTGCGTTCAAAAATAATACAGTTAGCACACCTGTCCCAGTTTGGTAGACAGGATGTAATTGTTAAATTAGAACAAATCAACATTCAATCTATAGATACACTAGATTCGCTCCTCGAGAAAATTACGTCAGTCGTTGAGGTTCTATTTGAATATCTAGGAAAGAATTTGAATGATATTCCCGCATGTACAAAAAGCCCTCCATATAAGCTCCAAGAGAGACTTAAAGTATTAGAGCTTACATTGCTTAATCATGAATTGGTCTTGGTAATACAAAAATTGCTTTGTAATACTATTGGAAGTAGCTTCTATCTTCAAACAGATAGAAACGTTGAAATATCAGAGTAAGTTTCCAATGTTGACTGTATAGATTGAAAAAGGATTGTTTCAAGCTTACCCAAGAGTATAATAGACTAAAGTATACGAATGCACAATAATACATATAATTTTTATCTAAAAACACTTTATTTTAACATGCATGATTCAGTTTTCTTCTGATGAATTTACTTGAGCTGATTCTTGAAGAACACGATCTAAATCTTCCTGCTGAGAATCTTCGTTATTAGTAGTTTCTTGCATAGATCTTCTCATAGCTTCCATTATCATCAACTCTTCAATATCCGCACCAAGATATCTATACGCTGCTGTTAGTATCAAAATAACCTTGGAGATAGGCGGCTGAAGGGTCTGAAGAAGCTCTTGCATTTCTCGCTAATTCTCTTGCTATTCTATTATCATTTTCACCATGTCTTTCATACAAATTTGCTGCCAAACTAATAATCAGAGATATTATTACATTGCTGCATTTGCTAATTGAGCTTCACTAAGTTAAGATGGAATTACGTCAACACTTGGATTTGTCTGCGCCTGGCATGATTAAGAGCAGCTCTTTGTTCTTCTAATTGACGTTTTCTTTCCATTTCTTGTTTCCTTTGCTGCCAATCTGGACGCAAATCATCTAGCATAAGTAATAAAATCAAAAGATTATTCGCCAATAATCAAATACAAATATATGACTTACCAGATGTTACTACAGTCGGATGTTGATGACTAATGCTCTTTCTTCTTGTGCTCCCATCGTTTGAATATCTCTGCTTAAACCCGGACGAATGAAATGCGTTATAAACCACTCCAAAATGTGGTTGGCAGCAGTAAGGACACTCTGCGGGATCAAATGTTGTTTCTGGGCGTTTAATTTGGAGAAAACAATCTGTACATATTGGTTGATCACAGCACCTAGTGTAGTTGATATTTTTCGGGTAATACTACATTAGGACTATTCCTACCAAAAAGCAGATTGGACATTCTATCGGATCTCTCTTCAACTCATCCAAACTGGTATTACTGTTATTTTCCACCGACTGTTTCTTGTGCTTCAAGCTCGATAACGAAGTAGATTTCTGAGATATCGGCTGCGTCTCTTTGATTGTAAAGTCGTCAATTGAATCTACTCCAGGGTAAAATGGACAAAGCCGTCTGCTGAGAATGAACTTGTGTAGCGCATCCTTATCATAGTCGTTCTTCAAGGGATATAAAATTCCGTAGGGATTTAGCTTTCCGAAATCTACAATCACCTCCTTCTCATCTTTGCTGTTCCCATGTCCCATTTGAAGGTTTGGAAACTGGTGGCTTAAAATGAATGCGATAAAATTTGGAGTGGCTTTCCCTTTTTAAATCAACATGGCAGATTTCGGAGACTTTACAAATGCAGATTCAGATCCAACTGCGGATTTCTTGGCAAGGGAACAGGCAATATTGGGAGCAGACGCAGCATTATTTGGAAACCCTCTCGAAACTTCCCCTGCTAATAAGCAGTGGGAAACACCAACGGATGATTTACTGTTTGGCGATACACCTGCGCAACAACCAGTGTTTGAGCCTGCTCCGTCTCTTGTGCAAACTGCTCAAGCTCCAGTAGATTTCGGAACGGTACAACAACCAGTGGATTTTACCGCGCAAAACGATTTCCAACAAGATGCGGTCCAGCAAAGCGTATTTCAATCCATCCCTGAACCAGTGCAAGAAGTACAATCGCAAGCTCGGCTAGATTGGCAAGTAGAATTTGACAGAAAAGTTGTGGAAAGGGATGAAATGGCCAAAGACAAACATGGCCGCATCTTGAATGAAGCCAAAGAAGCGCTTGACAGGTTCTATGCCGAGTACAATGAAAAGAAGCAAAAAGCCATTGCAAGAAACAAGGAGTTGGAAAAGAATCTGATTGCTCAACGGGATGATAACACTTCTGGCACCGTCTGGGTAATTACTGACTGATATAGGAACGTGTGTTGAAGCAAGTAGAAGGAAGCCAAAAGAAGCAAGACAAGAAGGACGACAAGAAGAAAGAGAAAGTGGTCAAGGCGGATACCTCCAGATTCAAGCAAGTCCTAGTTTCGCTAAAGAACGACAAGGACGCTCCTGGAATTAAAGTCTAATAAACCGTTTTATCTGTGCTTATTCGAAATTTTGAGGTGGCTTCAACTTTGCAATCTAAATGACTCTGGGACTTCCAACTGTGGTTATCGATAACGGAACAGGGTAAGGCGGTGATTAATCAGATATACAAAGATGGGATATGCTGGGAACAATGATCCCCAATACATCATTCCTACGGCGATCGCAACCAAAGAAGCAGCTTCAAACAGGACCGGAAATCAAGCTGGAGGCAGTTCTAAAAAAGGAATTGAAGATTTGGATTATTTTATCGGAGACGAAGCATTAGCGAACTCTAAAACGTACGCTGTCAGCTACCCAGTGCGTCACGCCCAAGTTGAGAACTGGGACTTGATGGAAAAGTTTCATCAAGCGTGTATTTTCGAATATCTAAGATGTGAGCCAGAAGATCATTGTTTCTTATTGGTACTTTAATCTTACGTAGACTGAAGCGCCTTTAAATGCACCAGAGAATAGAGAATACACTGCAGAGATCTTTTTTGAATCTTTTGGTGTGAAAGGGTTGTATATTGCAGTGCAGGCTGTGTTGGCATTGGCCGCATCTTGGACTTCGGGAAAAGGCGAGCAAACCTTGACTGGAACCGTTATTGATTCTGGTGATGGCGTAACCCATGTTATCCCGGTCGTAAGTGCACTCTTAATATAGGCGGATGGCTATGTAATCGGATCTTCAATTAAACACATTCCGATCGCCGGAAGAGATATCACTTACTTTGTACAGCAATTGTTGCGTGAACGAGAAAATTCTATTCCTCCAGAAGAATCTCTTGAAGTAGCAAAAAGAATCAAGGAAACCTACTCCTATGTTTGCCCAGATATTGTCAAAGAATTCAGAAAGTATGAGACTGAGGGCGACAAGTGGATCAAGAGACATGAATTCATTAACGCATTAACCAAGAAGGTAATTTGCATTTAAAACTAGCCATATCATGTTGATGTAGGGTTTGAAAGATTTTTGGGACCTGAAATCTTTTTCAATCCTGAAATTGCCAGCTCCGACTTCTTGACTCCTCTACCAGATGTTGTTGATCAAGTTATCCAAAGTTGCCCTATTGATACTAGACGTGGCCTCTATAAAGTACTTTAGTTTTAATGCCAGCATATTGTGCTCTCTGGTGGATCTACTATGTTTAAGGACTTTGCTCGTCGTTTGAACAGGGACATTAAAAAGATGGTGGATGCTAGACTTGCTCATTCACAGCAAGTTTCGCAAGCCAACTTGTCGTCTGAGGCTCAAATCAAAGCCAGGCAAATCGAGGTTAACGTCGTATCACACCGCAAACAAAGATACGCAGTCTGGTTTGGTGGATCATTATTGGCAGATACTGTAATTGTTGTTAATACTAGCCTGACTTTTATAGCTATTGCCACACCAAAGCGCAATATGAAGAATATGGCCCAAGTATTGCACGTTACAACAAAGTCTTTGGTTCAATCTTGTAGCCGAATAAAGCAATCCTTTGAAATTATTCTCTGGGAAAGAGATGGTTTATTAATGATCCACTTTTAGAGAGAAATCAATATGAGGGACACCCTGAGTAATGCAGCCAAAGCTTAAAATATCCACTTCACGAGACATGAATGGAGCAGCATTTTCCAAAGTCAATCCGCCTGATCCTTCAATCAGGAATCTGTGTTTCCCAGCCCATTTTGATTTCAAATTAGCAGCGCAAGCATGAATACCAGGACCGTCAAAGTTGTCCAACATGATAATATCGGCACCAGCTAGAATGGCTTCATCAGCTTCTGCCTCCGATCTGCATTCTACTTCAATTTTCAATGCAAAACCACCAACAGAACGTGCTTGTTTAACTGCATTTGTAATCGAGCCGGTTGCCCAAATATGATTGTCTTTCAACATAATCATTGAAGATAAATCCATACGATGCGGATCAACACCTCCAACCAAACTTGCATACTTTTCGACTATTCTAAAGCCCGGAGTAGTTTTGCGCGTAGCAGCAATTAATCCATCCCATTTATGCTCTTGCTTGAGTTTTAACAATGCACGGGCTCTAGTTGCGATACCGGAAGCTCTAGCAAGCATGTTGAGAGCAGGTCTTTCTCCCAACAACAGTTTTCTAGCTGGCCCAGTTACTTTTGCAACTTTTAGCCTTCCAGTTGGCCCTGGTTCAAACTCGTCTCCTTCCTTCAAATACCATTCTACTCTATCATTAGACTGAAATTACTTGCATCCGATTTGATTAAAGACTTCATTGAAAAATGGTACACCAGCCAACACTCCATTTGCTTTACCAAATAAATAAGCTACCTTTTCCTCATCACCAACCACGAAACCGCCGTAGTCAAAGGTCGGAGTATCTTCATCCAGCCAAGATGCGACTTGTTTCTTCCAATTCGTAGGTAGCAAATGTTCCAAAGACGACATTTTTGAAAAATTCAAACCAGAAAACCCCACTTTGAAACTGCCATCCGCCACAGTCAAGCCTCACATGCACAATACATTTCAGAGTGCAATCTGATACTCAAAAGCAGAATCTCTTAATCTCTAGACAATTTCCATTGCTAGATTCGCCATTAGTGCCTCATCCGAGAATCTACTTGCAATTTCGCTTTTATTTTGATTCTAGTTTCAGTCGTGTTTGAACAGTAGTTTTACAGAAGGATTAGCATTCCGTAAACTAAGACTAATTTTAAGATCGGCCAATTGTGCGGTTTCATGTGAATATCGGCCGGTGTTGATCATGCGAAAATAGACTGTAAAATTCTTTCCTAATGAAAGGGATACAAATTTCATCGTATGTCAAGGTACTGTAAGCTAATTCAGTCCGTAGATGAGTTGAAAATCGTTGATTTGCCAATTCCAACGCTGGATGGGAAAAAGGATCAACTGGTTATTAAAGTAGTAGCATCGGCAGCCAACTTTTTTGATATCTTGCAAGTTCAAGGCAAGTACCAGACTCAACCTCCATTCCCTTGGATTGCTGGATATGAATTTGCGGGAGTTGTTGCTGAATCGACTTCTTCTGGGTTCAAAGTTGGCGATCGTGTATTTGGTGGATCGCAAGGGGCTTACAGCGAGTACATCAAAGTGAATGTTAAATCAAACCCTGTTTTACACATCCCGGACGGATTGTCGTTCGAGGAAGCTTCAACTCTTTACATTACTGCTCCAACCAGTTATTTGGCAATATTTGAACGTGGTAAAGTACGCAAGGGAGAAACTGTCCTCATTCACGCAGGAGCAGGTGGAGTTGGGTAAGCCTGCTATTAATATAGACTGATGGCTGTCCAAATGGCCAAAGCTGCTGGGGCATTTGTCATTGCGACTGCGTCAACTGAAGACAAGCTGGATATCTGTAAAAAGTTTGGAGCTGATGTTGGAATAAACTACAAAGATAAGGATTGGATTCAGCAAATTAAAGCAGTTACTAAAGGGAAAGGATGCGATGTCATCTATGACCCAGTTGGTTTGGTGGATCAGTCTTTAAAGATTGTCGCATTCAATGGCAGAATTCTCATCGTAGGATTTGCAGGCGGGGCAATAGAAAAGATTGCAATGAACAAACTTTTGCTTAAGCAATGCTCTGTTGTTGGAGTTTTCTGGGGCGGCACCACCATCAATGATCCTGCAACTGTGCCTAAGGTCTGGGGCGGAATATTGAATCTTTTAACGGAAAAAAAGTTGAAGGCAACAGTGTTTGATAAAGTGTATCACGGCGTTGATTCAGTACCCTCAGCACTGGCAGCCTTGGGAAACAGAGAAACTTGGGGGAAAGTTGTAATCAAGATGAACACTGGATCTAAATATTGAATAAAAAACATGCAATTTTATTTGGAAACTTCACTTTGGCTTCCGTCTTCAGTTCCAGATTCGCTTACACTCCCTTCATCACTAGTGACACGGTTGCGACTGATTTCAGACTGGCTTTCTTCACTTTTACTACCTACACTTTCAGATTCTTCACCCGTCTCTGACTCTTCGCTGACACTTCCTTCACTGCTGTCGGACTCTTCACTTACACTTCCTTCATCACTATCTGTAGCCTTTTTAGACTTTTTTTTAGTAGCCTTCACGTTCTTTTGTGGATAAGTGGGCTGCGAAGGCATCATTCCAAGATAAGGTCTTGATGTTGGATTTATCGATTCAAATGCTGGTGTCGGTGCACGCTGGTCTTTTAAGCCTAATGGTTCGTCAGCCGATTCATCCGAAACAGATCCCTCAGAGCTGGTGTCACCTTTAGAATCTGTAGCAGCAGAAGAGTCTGTAATTGATTCAGACCCAGAATTGCTAGTGTAATCAGTTGAAACAGACTTTGGTTTTGGGAAACGAGGCTGTTCATCTTCACTTTCTTCCGATCCAGATTCCGAAACGCTTCCAAGACTGGACCGCGTCTCTTCTGTACCACTATCTGAACCATCATCTTCATGGTTACTCTCCGTTCCACTGCTAGCTTTTGATCTCTCTTCGGAACTGTGAATGTCAGATTCAGCAGAACTAAGGTAGGTCGACGAAGCAGTAGAAGATCCACCAGTTTTCCAATTAATATTTGGAAGAGAGAATGGATTTGCATTCGGAGCTGGAGACACTGATCTTCTATTTTCGGCGTAAATCGCTGGCACTGAGAGATTTTGTGCAGGCTGATGCAGCTGGTCGACAAGTGTACTCATTTGCGAAATGTAATTTAGCATAGTTTGGATCAACATCGGGTTAGGCTGTCTGACCGACCCTTGCAACAGCAGAGTCATTTGCTCAAGGATTGGATTTACTTTTCCAACAAATACATTGATATCTGTTTGGGTTTGTGTTCTACGTTAGAAAAGACTTACGGAGGAGGTTGTACATATCCAACAAATCCTGGCATCGCACCACCAGCAACCATCCCAGGAGCAGGACCCAAACCAGTAAGCAATTGCCCAGTAGGGTTCGCGCCGTGTTTACGGAATAGCTCTCGTTCTTGTTGGCGCCTGTCCATTTCAGCAAACAATCCATCATGTAGCTTTGGCTTTTCATCTGTGAAATTATAGTCCACTAGAATTTCACCAGCATTGTTACGCTTTTTATACATTTCCTTTTCTTGCTTGATCCTGTTCATTTCAGCCATGAGCCCTCCATGTAATTCAGGCTTCTTTTGTACAATGGTATGGTCCTGTAAATTGGCAGAGCTGATTTGCATATTTTGGATACCAAGTGGGGCACCACCCATTTGTTTCTTCAACTCCTTTTCTCTTTGACGTCTATCTACTTGCCCAAGCAATCCAATGTCGTGATGCCTTTTATCATGCGGGTCTTGCACAGTTCCTAGCAATGGACCAGCCAAGAACTCTTTTTTTCCTGGCGCTTGGTTAATACGTTGGACAAGAGAGTTTTCATTGAACAATTCTTCAACCCGTTCAGGTTCCGGCTGTCTACCTCTTGCGCTCAACTAGTATTAAAAAATTTTACCATTAGATTCACATCCTGCTTTGCATTCGATACACCACTGATAAACGGCCCAGATTGAACTGTTTTTGGTACAGGAGCATTCGTTTGGGCTAAAAGCGAATTGCTTTGAATATTCGATGATTTGGTCCCTGCAGTTACGAAAGGCCCAGATCCGAGCGACTGCTTGTTATTATGGGCAGGCCGTGCTAATAACGAGTTTTGAGTGATATTTGTAGACTTTGAGTTATTTCCAATATCAAACAGTGGGCCTGAAGAGGGCATTTTTGTTCCAGGTTGATTTGATTGGGCCAGCAATGAGTTTTCGGCAATATTAGTGGCAGTTTTCGGAAGTCCGCCAATTAATGGGCCTCCCACATGTTTTGGTTGCATGACTTGCGCTTGCGCTAAAAGAGAGTTTTGCTAAATTAATTAATGTTACTGGTATAATATCGCTCTTTGCATTTGTAACACTGTCAAACAACGGACCTGCACTTACAGCCTTCTGTGCTCTTGTCTGTTGAGCTGATAGCAAAGAATTCTGAGCAATTTCATTTTTCCCAGGAGGTAGTGCTCCCACCAACGGCCCAAAAGTACTTGCTCGTTGGTTATTTCCATGATTAAGACCCAACAAGGAATTTCCCTACAATTACAAATATTTACTGCAATAGGTGTGTCGGTTTTGGAAGGCAGTACATTATTCAAAAATGGCCCTGAACCACTTATAGTGTTTCTGTTTCCTTTATCCTGCCCCAAGAGCGAAGATTGCTAAATAAACAAATCATTACATTGATACCAGCTTTTGGGTCAGTAAGATTCAAGTTGTCCAACAATGGACCAGCACTAGTTTTCGATAACGGCTCCAATACTTGGGCTAATAGTGAATTCTCTTGAATAATAGATTCTTGTTTCGAACCATCCAACAAATTTCCTCCCAGTTGAATGGCAGGGGTCTGCTGTTGTCCTAAAAGCGAGTTTTGCTAGTTTAGTAAAAAAATACCGCAATAACATCATTTTCCTTTGTATTCGATACACTAAACAGTGGGCCGCCGACGCTACTTCTCACCTGTGATGGTCTCTGTTGTGCAAGTAACGAATTTTCACCAAATTGAGCCGGTGGTTTCTGATCTTCAAAGTTCAATGTAGTGTGTTTTTCTTTCTTTTCAATTTCTTTTGAAGGAGGGAGAATGTTTCCAAGCAGTGGTCCAGCAGGCTTTTTGAACTGTTCTTTTTCTGCTACTCTGGCCAAAAGAGAGTTCTTTCCATAGACAGCAAAGTCGTCTTTTTTCCTTTCAACTTCTAACAGTGCTTGGTTTTCTTTAAAAGTATGGAGATCCATTTCAGGATTAACTCCATCAATTTCTTGAACTAGAGGCACCTCGTCTTCGCTCTGACTTCCTTCTGACGAACGCTCTACTTCAGATTCACTGCCGTTTCCATCTTGACTACTCTCTTTTTCAGATTGCTCAGCTTCTGATAATTGCTCTTTTTCAGGTTCAGGTTGTGGTTCAGGTACATTATATATATCGCCCAACATGCTGGTAAGAACTGGTCCAATCCATGGAATGAAGCTGCTCATAGCGCCTACCAATACGGTCGGATGCGGTTTACCAACTGGAATGTTGTATGCTTGTAACTCTTGGCAAATCTGTTCAGCCCAAACGTACAATTGCAATATTTTGAAATCCATCTCTTTCCGGTCGTTTACACTACGCTCCCATTCCCCCTTTGCAATTGCTTCACACCAATTTAACAATTTTCTATCTTTTGAAAAAGAGACCTTTTGATGCAGATAATGAGTAAATGATGCGTGTGTATCAGAGAGGGAGCATATAGGCATGGTAATTCCACCTACTTCTCCAAGAGATAAAAACAATTGTGTAGGCCAAGGTACATCCTTTCTACTCTTATTTTTCTCTGGCACTCTGCTAATTTCCTTTAATTCTTCTTCGATTGTAGGTCCGTGACAATCAATTCCAAAAGCAGACAAAATAGCTGCAATCCACTTTGATAGTTCGTGAGTGCTAGGTGTAAGAATAAGTACATCTTGAACAGGTCTATTATCTAAACCAGATATATATTCACCCAACTTTTCAATTCCAGTAATTTCAGAATATCCACGCCCGAAATTGGTGGTAAAAGTACGAGATCTTGCATGAGTAACGTGATCAACATTAGAAGGTAATTCAAATATACCATCAATCTTTGCCATGGATACATTTTCAGCATTCGTTTGATTGGCTTGTTCCGGCCAAATGGTACAAATCGATCTAATATCTTCAATTTGAAAGACAGGTGGTTTTCCCTTTTTCGCACTACTGGCTTTATCATAAAACAAGAGTGATCCTCTTTTAGACAAATCAGTAGGCATATGCTTCTTTTTCCCAAATAGTTTGATTCCGCCTTGAGTTTCATACGCTTCAGGCCCAATTTTTGAAGTGACTACCACATGATATTGTTTCCAAGTATTAGAATAAGGCAGTCTTAACTGCAGCGCACCTTCGTGTCTAATTTCACCTCTAAATACTTGGGATTTGAATGGATCCACTCCAAGTTCTTTCCATACGCCAATCATAGTAGGTCTTTTGAGTAGCTTGTAAGTAAACAAAGTATTTAATTTTTGCAATTCAAACATTGCAAGTCTAATAGCAGCAATCCAATGATTTGATTGAATAACAGATCCGCTTGAAAATAGATACATGTTTGATCCAGCATTTGAAAGAGCGAAATTACATGTGTAGGGAATAGGCGGGCTTGGTACTCCAGGGAAAGCAACAGAGACGCTATTGGGGAATATTTCAGTAACACAAGCAGATACATTAATGCAAACAGGGACATTTTGATTCTGCTTTATAGCAGCCATCAGTTCAAAAGGTGGATCCAGTTCATTTTTCAGTGCTTGCTGAATGGGTAAGCTGGCAGTATAACAAAATGAAGCTGGCGATTAGCAATTCTTTTTTTTAATCCAAATATGGATATCCTTACCTAGCTCGTCTGGTACTTTCCACAGATTTAATACAGGACCCCATAGTTCCATCCACCACTTGCTCCAGAATGCATTCTTATCTCCTACTTGTCCAGTTAAATTATCCGCAAATAGAGTTTTCCCACTTGCACCCAATAAATTCAATTTATAAACGAATCCGCAGTAATAGAATTTACTATTCATTGTCTTGAAGAGAGATTCTAATTCCTGGAAATCAGGTGATTTAAAGTTTTGCTGTTCCAAAGGCTCTTTTGCTGCAGTATCTCTCTTTTCTTTTGCTGCAATATCTTTCTTTTCCTTTGCTACTGGGGTTGGTTTTTCTTGTCTTTCGGATTGAAAATCTCCCTGTTGTTGGGAATTTCCCTGTCCTTGTAATCCCTGCAATGCTAGTAGTGCGTCCTGCTTCAAGTTCTTTTTCTCCTCCTTCTGTTCCGTAGTGTCTGCTGGTGGATCTACTTGAATCAAGGGCTTCCTCTCTTGGTTCGTTTGCCTCTTTACTTGTGATAACCGCTTTGGTGTTTCATCTCCACTCAAGTCTGAATGAGAGGATTCAGTTGATTCAGTTTCTTTTTTTTAATTTCTACTTACCACTCATATTCGCGATTTTGAAAAAGAAATGGAAAAATTTGAATCACAGTTGAAGGATATTTACAGATTAAGAAATGAAATAATCAAACACAAACTAGAGAAAGAAATAGTAGAACTAAAGACAGATAAAGACACTACTGGCTCTATTAGACAAAATGGAGATGCAAGTGAGACCAGACAGAGTGGAGATGCAAGTGAGACTAGACAGAGTGGAGATACTGCCAATAAAGAGAATCACAATACCAGCCACAAAGAAACCAGAAGCGATAATAGCCACAAAGGGAAACACGATCCTACTATTAAAGAGGCTACAGAAGAGTCCAATCAAGAGATTAAAGAATCACATGGCAAAGTTAAAACGTTGAATATTCAAGATATAAACAAGGATATAATTCAAATTCTTCGACAAGTTATTCCACCTCTCAAATCACGATTTAAACCAAAGAAAACAAATTCCAGTAAAATCGACTGCTTGTTGCTCCTCATCAATGGAATAAACTACTGCAATATTTACCAAAAGGAAATGGAAAAGTTGGTGTACTGTTTTGTGTAGTAATTACTTACTAACGAGTCTCTATACCAACGAATTAGTGTTGGATGAACTACAAACCAAGATTATTATTGACGGATTCATTAAAACAAGGAAATATCTGGATTTGTTTTGTTTGAAAATTAAGCAACAAAAACATTATTCAGAAAATTTCATGAACCTAATGTTGCAGAAGCTATCAATTATTCTGCAAGATACAGTAGAAGAAAGCGATTTTATTTATTCAGATTTATCTTTTAATGAACTACCAGAGATACCAGATTGTTCTATTGATTACCTTCCATCCAACCCCAGCATAGTAGACAGCCATTACAATCCTAGCATGGCAGACAGTTCATCTCAATACAATAAAAATACAACTGCCATCAAGAGTAGTAAATCAGAGCTGGGAAGAATAGAATTGATGCACATATTAAAGCAATTACTGTTATTGTTTGGCCACGACTACAAGATGCCACGTGAATCTATACTAGCAAAAGATCACTTACTAATAATTAAAATAGTAGAACTTGGATTCAGTTTTAAAACAGTATGCATTGATATCTTGAAAGAAATTCGCAATTACTACTCTTCACTCATCAAACGATCCTTAAATTCAACAGTAATTCATTCAAAACTAGAAAATATAGATGCACTAATGGATATTATACGAGGGAAATATAAACCAATAGGGAGTGAATATATAATCCCATTGATTGGATTATTATCAATTCATAGGGAGTATTGGAAATTATTGAAACAATTAATCATCAAGAATTACGACACTAAACTTCAGAATTACTTGATTCAAAATATAACACCTTTTAGTATTACTATATTAGGGATGTTTATGGATAATTATCAAATTCAGTTATTAATGGTTTCACTATTGGATAAAGAATTAGATATTCAAATACAAGCAGCAAAGCAATTAGCAATGTATTCGCTATACTTTAAAGGATCAACAACAAGAGAAATCAGCTTGTATTTATATCATTTCAGTAACTATATTCAAGATATCAAGAGTGAAAATGAAATGGTTGGATACTCTCTCTTTATACATTACATCATCACTCACTCTACTAAAAAGACTTATTTGTGCTCTTACTTGTCTCTGTACTATGAAAAAATTCTGTTGAATAGTACTGAATTGCAAGAAAAAGCGGTCCTGTATTGTATATCTGGACTACCGTTTGACAAGAAAATCATTTCAATTCTGAGAAAAAAGACAATCAATACCAGAATTACACTATTATTATATTTAAAACAGCTATTGAAAAGAGATTACTACTTGAACAGGCAAATTTATAGAATTATATTCGGAAATGAATTGGATTTAAAAAACAAATTTTTTATGCCCTTGGATGAATATGATCTTGACAATCGGATTGTTAAAATATGTCAAGATATACTTGAATATGGATTAAAGTATCATTATATATGCTTGGATTATAAGATTAAAGACTCTGATCTGTTAACCAGAACGAAATCAAAATCATTGATGGGAGATCAAGGGAAAAAAATACATCAATCTAAAAGGAATTTTGTTTCCCAAGAACATTCAAATTCTCTAGGAAATGTGGATTCTGTTTATTTAGATCATTTGAATTCTGTTTCCCAAGAAAATATAGAGTATAGTTCGAAAAGAAAGAGAGTGGATAAAGACGGAAGAGTAAATCAAGATAGTTTCAATTCTGTATCTTTAGACCAAGGAACAAGAGCAAATCAAGAAAGTGTTAAATCTGATTCACAATCCAGACCGAATTCGAGTTCATCGTATTCTCCAAAGTATAAAAATACCAAAGTTGAAACTCGTCCATCAGATTTGGATACTGAAGGAGATAGTTATCCTGAAGGTCAAGCAGAGGAGGTAGTGAAACAACCAAAGGGATCTTCAATTAAAAATCAAGTAAATGAACCGCTTACACTTCCAAAAAGACCTTCATCTCCAATTAAAAGTCCAAACAGCTGGAAAAGCCTGGCAAGGGAATCACAAGAAATGCAAATAGAGCAGGAGAAAAGCTTGTTTGAGATACATTTGGATAACGAAATTCTAAAAGAAAAAGTACAAACTCAAGTAGAGAAGGATTTCAATAATCAACTAGATGATTTATTTAATCTTGAATTTCAAAAAATTACTTTGGGCGAACAAAATACAAGTGAACAGCTCATTGAAAAGATTAAAGCTGATCAAGAGAACTCAAAAGCAAGAAAGAAAGAATCAAAATTCAGAAAGAACAAGGAAAAGATTATGGGTGAGCAAAACAATTCATTGGATTCTCCCATATTACAGACTCCAATGGAAGAGCACTTTAAAGATACTGTTCCTAAAACTCAAGCAATGCCGATTGAGCATAAATCGAAAATCGAACATATTGAAAAAGTATATTTAGAAAGCCTCAATCAAAGCCTACAGAAGATTAACTTGCCAATAATCAAAACACCTGTATCCAGTCCTGTTCGCATAAAGAAAGAAATTCTCGACTTTGAAATGGAGAAATCGGATGAAACCCCAATTGGATTTAGCACTGCAGATATTAACAACAATGGGGAACCAGAAATCGTAACTGCAATCTCGCTTCCTAATAGCGATTATACCAATACATTATCTAAAACTTTTATACCCTTTGATCAGAATGAACAATCTACAGCTGAAAATGGAAAGAATCCTGAGCCATTGATTGAAAAGGATTATCAACCAGAATCTAATGCGAGCACTGGAGTTATTAAAGTACCGCAACCACGTTCTCCTACAGAAGGACTTACTGTTACCAAAGAAACTGAAATTTCAGAGCAAGAGCCAAAGATCATTAATTTGAATTCAATAGAAGATTTCTATTCAACTCCAAAAAGAAAAAACGAACAAATATTTGTAACACCGCAAAGAGGAAGCGTTATATCTCAAACTATTCAAGAAGAGTTAAGCGATGCGTTAGAGTTGGATGAATTACAAAGCTCACCTGTAAAGCCTCTTGGAATGAACTTGGATGCAGTGTGGAGGAAACTTGGAGCAAGTTCCCCAATTCTTGAACACAGTATCAACGATACTTTTGAAAGTTTTACAAGTCCCAATAGAGAATCCTCTCAGAATATTGGAAATCCGAATAGATTTGAATCAAGAAGAGAAAGCATCAAGCCGGCTACTATTGTCAAAGTTCCGAGCAATACTGAATTTCAGGTAGATATAAAGCAGAATATACCCAAAGCTGCCTCCCAGGAAGAAGTTGAGCTAAATCTAGGAAAGTCATTCAACCCAATGGCGATCAAAGAAGCAATTGATGAATTGATGGAGAAAAAGAAGCAAGATGAAAAAGAAAGCGCACCAATCTCAACTCCAACGACCCCGTTGCAGTCCTTGAAAATAGTAACAGATGAAAGCAGCACTAAGGAGCAGAAAGTTGAAAAACTTGCTGAACCAGAGAAAGTGGTGAAAAGACCAAAAGCCAGCATTCTTTCCAAATCAATGAACACCCTATCCAAAAGAAATGAACACAAATCTGAAATGTTGTCCTTCAGGGATGAGTCCATCTATGGTACTTGGTCCTAACTGTAGACATTTCAAAGAGTTTGGCTCCAGGGGAATCAATGATCATACAGACAGTCGCTCCAGTATCCATCCCAATCATGAAAAAAGCATTGATGAAAGCTGTGGAATTATCAGTAAGACATCTGAAATTTGCAAGAGAAATTGAAAAAGTAAATTACTACAGTGTCTATGCTGATGGTTTAAATGACGGCATCTTATCTCGAGCGAAGATTACAGTGCCTATACCTTCAATAGTGGTCGAAACCCTACATCCCGCTCTAAAGGAAGCATTTCTACTTGATACTTCTTTATTCGGAGAAGTTCTCACAGAACTTTGCTTGGATTATCGTCCTAATACCAAAGACCCTGATGAAAGGCTATTTAGTTGGATTCAAGGGTTAGTATCTGTCCACAAACACCTTTTACCACTTTCAATGTCGTTTCGGCAATTGGAGAAGCAGCTGAAAAAACCCATTGCGCTAGGTCAAGCTTTGGTGCTAATTCGAGACAAGATATCAGTCATAAAACTGACATCGCAATCCAAATTAACTGAAACAGATATGATTCGCGTTCAGTCAACCTTTGATTTGAATAACACTTTTGGATCAATGAACCGCGTATACAACTCTATAGCACCTTTTGAGGACTCTTTAAAGAATTGGATGAAAGTATTAGTAACACCCGTTTAAATAAATAATGGTCGTTCTTTGTAGTTTAACAAATCGCGAAATAAAAGGTGATGTTTGGAATATTTATAGTCATCATCACATTTTATAGTGTATAATTGATGTGTCATTGATTTTATCTGTGTTTTAAGCAAGACAGACGCGTTTGCGGGTTTGTCCAAATTCAACACTCTTATAGAACAATGTCGGTGCCAATAGCCAAACATAACACAGCTCAAGCAAATACAAAAGCAACCATTCACGTAACAAACCTAAATAGAGATAAAGTATCATTAAAGAATATGGCTAAAGCGTTTCTTGGGTTTGAACGCATATCTTTCTATTCAGAGTATGTTTTCATCTCGTTCAAGAGCTTACAAGATGCCACTAATGCAATTGACTATATACATACGAAAGTAAGGAGCAACTAATGTAGACTGAAATGCTGGCAGCGTATGCAAAGAACTTGGCAGTGACTCATCAGTACCCACCAATCCAAATTCCCCCAAACCCTACATTGTATGTCGCTTTGTTACCACAATTCACGGACCAAGAATTCATTAATTTGATTAAAGAATATCCAGGATACGAATAGTAAGCCTAAATAACAGTAGTTGCAGATTCTTTACAAACCACGCCTTGGTCTGCTTCAAAACAACAGAAAATGCTACATTTGCGCTTGAAGACTTGAACAACACCACCAACTTGCATTCAAACTACTCCAACAAAGGAAAACCAAATAAATATACGGGATTTAGGGAAGGAAACCCAGATTTTGTCAACCTGCAACCAAAGAGAACCATCTATCTGACCAAATTTTCAGACAAACCCAAAGGCGCGCTGCTTAAAATTTTCATGACTTATTCGGGCTTTCAAAAGATTGCGTTTTATCCGGATTATTCCTTCATTTGTTTTGACACTATAGAAAACGCCAAGCTTGCCATTGACACTATACATCAGACGACTCAGATGAAAGCCAGCTTTGCAAAAGCCGAATTTGGACCATTCAATAGCACCATCACGCCATCTAATGGCCCTACAAGTTGCATAATTTCAGTGTCGGAATTTCCGCCAAGTTTGAATTACCAAGATTTTTGCGAAATTTTCAACTGCTTTCCGGGATGCGAGAAGGTATTATATTCACCTGCAATCTGCTATGCCTATTACCAAGATGCTACACTAGCGACTGAGGCCCTTGAAACCATCAATGCTAAAACCAATTTGAACTTGGTGTTTGCGCTTGAGAGTAACTTTGCGTTAAATTTAGATTACGAAGAGCCAGAGATAGAGAAAGTTGCTGAATCAAGTACTCAATGTTAACCACAGGGACCGAAAATGCTTTTGATAGCATTCCTTACCCAGTACAGTCATCGCCATTTTATCCAAAACTAAAAGAGCCAAATTTCTTTGCGGCTCCAGCAGCAGAGAATCTGTTTCCATTCTACAGCGACAGTGTGGAAAAGTTTCCATTTTTTAATGAATCAATACCTGGCTCACCGTCGAAACTTGAAATGCCAGAGACCCCCATGAATGAACAAGAGGATATTGCCAGCCAAGTACAATCTGCCAAAGATTTGCTGGATAAGCTACTTTTAAAAGTTGATAAAAGCACAAGGGACATTGCATGCCAAACAGAACCAATGTTCAATGAGTACAAGCACTCTTATGAACTACTAAAGAAAGAAAATGACGATTTGAGAGCGGAAATGATTCGCAGGGATATGGAACATGATCGGCTGGGGATGCTACAAGGAATATTGGACATGTGCGAATAAAGTACATTTTTATTGATCCTCACCACAGTTCCCGGTGATATTTTCCTTCCTTTACCAAATTGTTTACAAATTCAATTGCTTCCATCATTGAACATGAATTCTTGTCCATGTAGTATTTTACTAGTGCATCATGGACCCCCTTACCCATTGGTGCAGAGCCGCACACATAGATGATTGAATCCAAAAGGTCTAGAGATGGCATAGCATCCTGGACATACTTGAACTCACTCTCTATTCTTGAAAAACATTCAATCAGAGTCTTGTTTGCACATAATTGTGGCAGATCATATATTCCATCTTTGTGATTTCTATGGCCATAAACCACTACCACATTATTATAATTTTCTAAATCCTGCAGGAACCCAACAAATGGTGCTATACCAGTTCCGTTTGCAATTAAAACGAGTCTCTTTTCATTTAACGGAACTAGGTTGAATGGAATTGGTGCTGCCCTTGGAAAGACTGCTACATAGTCTCCAATTTCTTTACTATTCAGGTAGCTAGTGCAGATACCCAAATATTTCTTTTCTTCATTTTCTACCAAGTTGAACGCAAACGTGATTTCGCCTTTACCAGTCTTAAATGGCGATTCAGAAATGGAATAGAAGCGAGGTTTCAATGCAGGCAAGTGCTGCAAGATTACATTCAACGGAGGCTTGCATTCAGGAACTAGATTGAGAATATCCAACAGGCTAGGGAACAGTGTCCGGAATTCCTTATAAAGAGCAGACCCTAAATTAGCTAAAGGTACCCATGGCACTAGATAAATAATACAGCTGCTTCTTTTCTGTTTGGTTGTTGGTGTACTCTGCCAAGACTCTGAAGAAGGCTTTCTTTGGGAAATCAAAAAAGTCCACTCCCAGTAGGAACTCTGAAACTAACTTGGTTCCATTCAAGTGGCCTTCTTTTGAATTGGTTGAAATTTTGCGGTCATTGTAGTCCAATCTTTGCATTATTCTTTCCACCAACACTTTTGGATTTGGACATTTGATTGCGAATGAATCTCCGGATTTCGGTTTCCATTCCAAATCAGTCAGATCAAGTTTAATTTCCAGAATCTTTGAATTCAACTCTTTCTTTCCGACAATCTTTGCTTTGAAATCTTGGTTTAGCGAGAGATTGTTCAAGCCAAAATCCTCTTCCTCTGTGATTTGTAGAGATGTTTCCGGTAATTTTGGAATCCCTTTTAACTGCGAGACGTTGTCCAATCCAAAATTTAAATTCAGTTTTCTATCTAGGCAATCCTCCCACTTCATTTTTTCAAGGCAAAAAATTCAAAGCCACAGGTAGTTATTTACACCACTGAAATTCATATCGTATAGGTAAGTATTAGTATCTTGCTTGTTTGTATTTGGGAATGTCGACGTGAGCGTCTCGAAAAATTTCTAACTTGAAATGCAAAGACCGCGTCCTCAAACATCAAAACCTACATATAAACAGCCATCAAATGACACATTTCCTTTCGCTTCAGTGCTGGGATTCTCGTACTTGGAAAAAGTAGTTGAGCAAGAAAGGAGAAAGGAAGAACAAACTAAAAAGGAAAGGAAACCAATCCGACCAGCAACAGCGAGAGTTGATTCCAAACCCAGACCTAATCCAACTCCAATATCACCGCAAGACGTAGTGATACACGTATTTGACGAACAACGGAATGTGAAACGTGATTTCTATTGCAAGAAGCAGATGCTGATATCCCAAATGAGGTATTTTGATACCGTGCTGCATGAAGATTCAAATTCATTGTTTTATGACATTGATGTTCATTCAGATATTCAAGTATTTGAATGGTTGATGGATTTTTGTTTGAAACAGGAAATCAAACTAGAAAACCATACAGTGATAAGTATTCTCATCAGTTCAAACTTTTTGCAGATGGCACAGCTGGAGGAGATGTGTTTACGATATGCTTATGAGAATATCAACTCCATCATTACTGGTACATTTTCTTGACCTAGTCCCAATAGATTTTAGTTGTATAAATTCACAAATACTGGCAAAGTTGGTTCATTATTTTACTCCAAATGATATCGCGGAAATAGTAGATCCAAAGGACAAGATAAAGAGCCAGCTGTACTTTAACAAACTTTTAGAAATTGTGCAGGATGGTGAGAAACCAAAGATATTCGGCTGCCAAAAGTGTAATAAAGTATTCAGCAACAAGAAAATGGCTTGCGAACGTCAGACACCTACTATAGACAAATTTGGTAATATATCTAGACATCATACTGTAGACGAAACGTTTGACATCAACGAGTGGATTGTCGCCACATTCCAATCTTGTAGCGACTGGGAAACTTGCTTTTGGAGGGTGTGGGGACACTTGCATTACCTGGAATGTATCGAGTGCAAGCAGCAATTTGCGTGTAGCGACTACTACAACTGCTGCAAGCATCCACTTCCAACTACAGCATCTGATAATGGAATATGTAGACAATGCGAGAGGCTGATTGCTCCGTTTTCTCCTTTTGAATTAGCTTTTGTAAGTATTTGCTAAAAAGGGCTGTATACATGAAGCACATAATCCGTCCTTTACGTTTCATCAAGATATTCTGCAGCTGTTTGAAAAGTACAAGAATTTTATAGTTGCACCCATGAAAACACCTTATCAATGCACTCATATTGAGAATACGGATAGCATTGCTGATCAAGACTATTTTAAAATGTGGGGAGTTGGGTCTACTAGGAGTGTCTCACCAGTCAAAATAGATGTAAACAAGAAAGCGTATCAACTACGCGACGACGGTAAGTTTGCGTTAATTAGATAACTTCAAGATGGCCGAATGGACAAAAGAGTTGATTGAAATACAAGCAAGTCAATAAAAAATACAATTTATTTAGTAGCCTTGATAGTTATATGCAGGTCTTTGTCTGGAATAGTCAGAATTTTGTCTGGAATAGTCTGTTCTAGCTGACCGCTCAGTTTTTATTGTGCCAATAGCACTTGGTGCATATCCAGATGGGGCATATCCAGCAGATGGTGCATAGCCAGCAGATGGGGCATAACCTTGTGTATAGTACTGTTGCTGAGGATAATTTGGAGCTTCATAATACTGCGGCTGCTGTTCGTTCATGTAATCCTCTAATTTAGGAACATTTGTGTTTGGGGCGACAGCTGCCTCTGGCTTTCCCTTGTTTGGATTCATACGATCTCTGAAATTATCCGACTTTTTTAATGAAGTTTTCCTAAAGATATAAATTCCAATAACAGATACAATGATTGCACCACCAACAACTGCCAAGGTGCTTATCGTGGCGGTTTTCGCAGCAGAGGAAGTTGAAGATGAAGAAGTTTGAACTTTTGCTGCATCTGGAGTGGGGGATTGAGTAGGTGCGGTAGGGCTTTGGATAGCCTGCGATGTAGCTGGTTTCTGGTCAACTGAACTTTGAACAGCAATAGGCACGGATGTCTGCTTAGTTGGCGCTTTGGTTGGTTGGGCTTGAGTTGCTGGAGGCTGGTCAACGGTAGAGTTTCCTGAATCAATAGTGTTGGAACCAGCGTTTCCACCGGCATTGCCTGAACCGTTTGAGGTTCCTTTTCCAGTTACTGTGTTTCCTATGGTTCCAATCGTGTTGGAAATAGTGTTATCGATTCCATTAGAAGTGGAATCAGTTCCAGCACCGCCGTTAGAGTTTGAACCACCATTTGAAGTTTGAGAATTGGAAGTCTGAGAATTGGAAGTTTGAGAATTGGAAGTCTGAGAATTGGTATTGCCAAGAATTCCAAGTGGGTCAAGCTGACGTTTATGTAAGGCAGCAGCAAATGCTAATTGTACAAATAATAATACAGACAATCGCATTGGATTTACAGGGAGAAATTTGTTGGTGTTTTAGTTTTATTTGAATGTTGAGCCAATGGCGCCATGTATCAGCCCAACAAGAAAACTCCGAATTGAATGTACAATCAAAGGAGGAATTGAAAGGAAAGTATTGGCAGAGTAATTTTGTTGCATTTATTAAAGCCATTTTCATCTAGGTTCCTGTGTTTAGTATGAGTGTTGGTGTTTTCCTAACAGTCTGTACAGTGGGGTGGGCGGCAAAAGTACCTGTAAACTCATTGAGGGTCAGCTTGAGCATGACGACTACAAGGGATGGATTACGATTTCCTTTCACTAGTTTCATCTCCTATGATTCAACTCTCATTATTACAAAGCAGAATGAATTACCAAATCCTATATTAAAAGTATAACATTGAATTTTTGTCTCCTTTTGGAGCCAAGTGGTTTGCTGATCCTACTTCTGATGCATCATTTAGTGTACTTGAACCATTTCCAGACATCATGCTATTCTGAGAACTGTACTTGTTTTGTGATACAGTTTTAAGCACGTTTGATACTCTGTCGCACAACACTGCGTGAGTAATGAGGCACAACCACAAATAGGCAGATGTATTATTGTAGTCCAAGTCACTATAGACCACGTTGGTGTTGTATCTAAGGTAAGAAATTGTGTAGTAGGAAGCGAAAATAATGAACTGGATCACAATGAACCAAATCAAACGTGGATCCACCTTGTGCATCTTGACAAGAGTTTTCCAATAAGTGGAAGACTTTGAGTGCATAGCCAAGATTTTGAAAGCAACAAATATTGGGATTGTGCAATTCCAAATCAAGACCACTAGTATCCAATAAACGTTCAATGAGTTCCAGTTCTGAAGCGCAACGTAGGAATTGGCATTGAGAACAATAGGAGATGAGCCACCAGAAAACAGATACGAAGAAGAGTATTTGCCTCCAAATAAAGCAAGATGCAAAGAGATTAAAACAGCTGGAACCACAATCTTGAGCCATTTTTCCGGGAATACGATGAAAAGCACAGCAGATGAAACAATGGTTGACATTAGCGTGGCCAAACCAAGAGAAATTGCCGTGAATTCGTCGAAAATAGCAAGCTGCTGGTTATCATTAAAAATAATACACCAATAGCATACTTCAAGGACAATCCAAACCAACCAGCAAAGCTGCCCAGCAAAGGTCAAGATGGCCCAAATGCTGATATTCTTTCCCTTCAATTCAATAATGTAATTGACAGGGAGGTATACTGCCAAACCGATAGATAAAATGAAACAAATCAAGGCAACGAAATCAGATGGGCGGTTGAAATAAGGAACGATTGCCACTGGAGGGACATAAGTTTGCCAGATAAAGCTCATGTTTCCATTGAGAGGTCCAAATTGACCATAAATGTTGCCTAATGCTACACTGGTATAATTTGAAGTGGTTGGTGTCAGAGAAATGACTTCAGGCGTGCCCTGGCAATTTAGGGAACTATAGACTGACAATCCGGCACTAGAGCAGGTAAATATACCATCTATGCAGTTACCATTTGGTGCAAGGTATGCGGAATTGTACCCCAAGAGAGAGGAATTATCGGCTGCATACAGTTGACAAAAGTTGAGATTATTGGCACTTGCAGGGATGTTGTCTTGAAAGTTGCCTTGATAAGGATATGCAAAGCCACTGTAGTATGGTGAAGCATCTTTTGTTAATACAGTTGTGCAGCAATTACCAGTGGCTTGGTTACCTGCATTACCACAATCAGCCATGGTATAAGTAGCATACAAATATTGAGTAAAAGTAGACAAGGTAACGGAACCTATCTGAGTGTAGTTGTAGCTGTCCGGGATTGTCTGCCCATAAATGGCTTCTGGTTGTCCACCACAGTTACCTGTACGGTATTCAGCAGTGATAAGGTTAATTGCCGCGACTTGATTAATAACCAGATATAAAAGCGTTTGTCTAGCCATTGTAGTATGATTTGTTTACTGTTCTTTTAAAGTACCAAATCCCGGGGTGGATCAATTTTTAACGTGGATTGGAGGGTTGATTTCCCACATCTTTGTTCCTCCATTCTCTCCAGGAATTTGACTCACTATAATCCATACTACTATGTAATAGAATGGATAAATGAACTCATTTGGGTGTTAGACTCATTTCATTTGAGTGTTAGACTCCTTTTATTTCTTTCGATATCTGCTCATGGCCAGCCTGTCATTTCCATTCGACAGCTACCTTTCTTTCCATGCTGCAATGTACTGTCAAAGATTAGGAGGTACATTCTGATGGCGAAGTAGCGGAGACCGAGGACCAACGTTTTTGGCAACTCAAGAGTCCTTAAAAACGTACCAAGAGAATGCCAGTGCTTTAATCCCACACTCGACAATGGACATTTTTAAGAAAAGATTTATGGTCTAATTAAAATTGGCTACTGATTCACTTGTCTTTAAATTCTGCTACATATCTTATTAAAACGTTGGTTCCAAATTGGAAGGTCCCAGAATACGGTGTGACCACGTTGACATATAAAGAAGGAAAGCGACAAAAATCTTGCGTTACAATAGAATGAAGTACACTCTTGCAACCGCATTAGCAGCTGTAGTATCAGCACAATTGACTCAAACCGATTACAATTTCAAGACCAATCCGCAAATCGATGCTGCAATTTTGGACAGTTCCAATGTTCCATTCTCCAACCATTCCGCTTCATTTCCATTTGGCTCCTATGTAATCCAAAACTTGAACTTTACTCTTGTCAAGCCAGTTTTCGACTATCTCAATGCAACTATTGGTGGATTGAAAACCAGAGGTGAAGCTCACATCACTGTCATCCAACCACCTGAATTTGACGATACTCTTAAAGGGTTTTTGACCATGGACCAGGTCAACAAGATTGTTTTGGATAACAACTTGCAATCAACTCCATTCAAAATCGTTTGCCTTGGTCATTCATCCCAAATTGACGATTTGGCTGTTGGTGTCCGCCACAACGTCTACAACTTGATTGTAGAATCCACAGGATTAGTACAAATCCGTAGAAAGGTTTACGATGCCTTTGTTGCTGCTGGTGGTGATCCATCCAACTTTAACCCTGATGATTTCCTTCCTCACATCACTGTCGGGTATGACGAAAGGGACTGGTTCGAGGCTGACAATGTCTACAAGACCAAACACACTTGTATCAAAGACATTGATATTATTGGAGGAAAGAACCCTTCATTGACTCCTTTGGATGAATATGTTGAAGCTTTCCCTACCAAAGTCGCTGGTACTCCATTCAAAATCAGCAAAAAGGTACTGGATGCTTCCAACGTCCCATTCACTGCTTACAATGACACCTTGGTTCAAACACTTGACAAATCTCTTCTTGCTCCAGTATTTGCTCAGTTAAGCGCATCTGTTAGTGGCTTGAAACCAGTATCTAGTGCCGTCATTCCAATCTTCTCATCTTTCGAATTCATCCATGGGTTAAACTATGTCTTGTCCATTGATAAAATCAATGAAATCGCAAAGAAAATGAACATTCAATCTGCCAAATTTGAAATTGCCTGTGTTGCTAAACAATCCGGATCCACCAATACTGGAAAAGCTCCATTCGGCACTCCAAGACACTCTGTTTATGATATTTTGGTTAAATCCGATGATTTGCACAACATTAGAAAGGCTGTTTATGATGCTTACTTGGCTGCTGGTGGTCCACCTTCCAACTTTAACCCAGATGACTTTTTGCCATTCATTAACGTTGCTTTCGACTCTGACCTTGGAGATTTGTTGGAAAGAGATTTAGTGTTCAAGCACTACAAGACTTGCATTGCTCCAGTAGAGTTAGTCGATGATTCTGTTCCTCAACCATCTGGCGCTGTATCTACAGTTCCATGTACCACCACTTTAGTTCCACAACCAAAAGCCACTGGTTACGCAAATGGGTATCCTGCTCCAACTACTACTCCATATGGATCAAAACCAGTCTACGCTTCAGCAGTTTCCTCTTCTGTTTCTGTCCTTGCAGCAATGGCAATGGTATTTGCTCTTTAAATAAATTAACATTGGTTTATTGAATTATCTTTGTTCAAACTTGAGCTTTAATTACAAACATGATTGAGAGAACTGTGCTTTCTATTTTGGGGTCGAGGCTCAATCGATGTGCAGCTGTGACCACCGGCACTGTACAAACCAAAACGCAACCATTTGTGCTACTGAAATACGAAAAGAAAATCTAATAAACTTGAATTATCATTCGCCTTGTTATCCGAATAGTGCTCGGAACAACAGTTATAGACGTTAGATTTTTGCAATTTATCTTGTTTGTACCAATCACAGCGTGGTTTCCATATGAAGGAATTCAGGGTACTGACGGGCTATAAAAGTTTCCACAAAGCACCAGATTCCAAAAGACATAGATGAAGTTTACAATCGCAACTGCCTTGGCTGCCGTAGCATCTGCACAATTAACCCAAACCAACCCAAAGTTTACTGCAAAGCCTAAGGTTGACGCAGCCCTGTTGGACAGTTCCAATGTTCCATTCTCCAACCATTCCGTCCCAGTTCCATTTGGCTCCTATGTAATCCAAAATTTGGACTTTACACTTGTCAAACCGGTTTTCGACTTTGTCAATGCAACTGTTGGTGGATTGAAAACCAGAGGTGAAGCTCACATCACTGTCAT
>JADGKB010000149.1:0-27715 GCA_027604185.1 Boothiomyces macroporosus | reverse complement strand
TTTTGCCAATCCTCCATTTAATTGTTTTTTTTTAAAAAAATTTTTTTGCGGTACAAGTGCGGTTGACAGACTATATAGTCACAGTTTTATCGATCTCCAGCAGTAGTATTGGAACCTTGTGAAAGGTTAGCAAGCACTATAGAAGCGGGGATCTTATGAGTGACTGTAAATTGCGTGGTAGGTTTATCTTGCCCATCACTGGCATTACATTTCTCATTTCGAGAGTTGAAATTGCAAATGATGGCTATAAGACAAAATGAAAGCCCTAATGAACTAATATTCGTCCTGTGTGCCGGTATAAAGCGAATAATATTATAGACTCAAACTCCCCAGAATGACATAGTAGATTCACCGGTACTTGAACGTACGGTAGTCAATCAACTTTACTGCTCAGTTAACTACTTTTTGAAGCAGGATGGAATAGTTCCTATCCAGTACTGGCACTACATTGTTGTATACTGCAGTTGCAGGCTTGAGCTTTAGTACTAATTAATGCAATTGCTAGCCATTACGTCGATGTGTCAAATAGAATATATATAGGGGCATCAGATTTCATAATCTTGTGAGCTATGATGATGCTATGAGTTTATTTACCAGAACCCTTGAATACTATTTAGTCAAAGCGCCATTGAACCGTAATGACACCAATGATCATCTACTATCCACACAACCACAGAGTTTGAAAAGATGCGAGATTGCTAGAATCCTTTATTGCAAACATACGATAATCAAGAATGACGAGATCGACATATACCGATATTTACGCATTTTGCAATCAGGGCTTGAAGTTTTTGAGCGAGCCCACCCCATTGAAGTAAGCCCACCAACTGAAACGAATACCTCATATAAATAGTTTCAAGTTCGTTTCCCAACTTATTAATGTTCTTCAAGGCTGCTGTAATTTCTGGGTTTGCGCTTGCTTTCACTGAAAGAAAGGGCAAAAGTCAAGAACGATTGAACTCGTTCCCAGCAATGTATTCCCCTCCAAATACCTTTAAAACTGATTTTGTAAATAACAACAAGAGAAGCTCTCCGCTTTCGACTAGTGAATTGTCTTCTCAAGCTATGGATTGGGCAACATCAAATCTTCAAGCAACTGCCCAGGATACGATCGTTCAACAAACTGCGCATCTTGATCAACAAACTGGGCTATATCACTGCTACATGCTCAAACAATCTCAAGGCTTGGATATTGTAAACTCTGTTGCTCAAATGACAATGTCCAATACTGGCAATTTGATTGCTGTTGGTACCAGCTGGGTGAAAACCAGCGAAGCTGCCCCAGTCAAACGCGAAACTGGGATCTCTTGCGCTGATGCAGTTAAAACGCTTGGAAGCAGTCTGGGTGTAAAGACTAATCCAGCTGGCTGGACGGTTTCTCAAAATGGAAATACTCAAGTTTTCGGTGGAGTTGAGTTTGCTGTAGGCAATGTCACTTGCCGTGATGCGCTTTACCAAACTCCAAGCTCCTTGGTCAATGTCCACGACATTGTTGCTCCCGGCAAAACCATGTATCTCAATGCCATGGTTGGAAAAGACGGCAAAATCCTAGGTGTTGCTGACTGGACTTCTTCCATCGCATACACTTCTGAAGGGAGAGTCGTAAAGAGACAAGCAATTGCTCCTCCCCCACCAACTCAGTTTTTGGTAAACCAAATTGGCGACAAAGATCCAAGAACTACCAAGCAAAGCATTCAAAACAATCCAGAAGATCTCAAATCCTCTGTTGCCGGCTGGATAGGAAACGTTAATGTTACCCAAGGAAACAATGTTGTAGCTGCTGAAAATTCCGCTAATCAAAGCCCTGGACAAGCTGCTGCCAATGTTGCTCAAGGAAACAAAAACTTGGCTGTTTTCGACAACCCTGTTGATGATGTGAACAAGGAACCTCCTCAATACGTGGATGCGTCCATAACTAGGGCATTCTTTTTGGCCAACAGATATCACGATATCATGAACAACTTTGGATTCACAGAAGCAGCTGGTAACTTCCAGGAAGTCAATGCCAGTGGTAAAGGAAAAGGTGGTGACTCGGTTATTGCTCTTGTTCAAGACGGTTCAGGCACCAATAATGCAAACTTTCAAACTCCTCCTGATGGCCAAAACGGTGTAATGAGAATGTTTATTTTTACTACTACTCAACCAAACAGGGATGGTGCTTCCGAAAACGCCGTTGTTCTTCACGAACTTACTCATGGAGTTTCTTCTCGTTTGACTGGTGGGGCTGCTACTGCCAACTGCTTGAACGGACTCGAATCTGGCGGTTTAGGAGAAGGTTGGTCTGATGCTTTTGCAATTGCTCTTGAAACAAAAGCAACCAACACTCCACAGGACAATGTTGCAATTGGTCAATACGTTACTGGTGATAAAGTAAAGGGTGTTCGCTCCCAGCCATTCTCAACCGACACCACTGTCAACACCAAGTCTTTCCAAGATGTTCCAACTACCCCTGAAGTTCACGCAATTGGTGAAGTCTGGACCTCAATGCTATTTGAAGTAATGTGGAACATGATTACTCAAAACGGATTTGACAATTCATTCCTCAACCCAAAAACTCCAAAGCCTGATCTCACTAAAGGAAATGCGCAATTCATCCAAACTTTGGTGACTGCCATGAAGATCCAGCCATGTAATCCATCCTTTGTTCAAGCGCGTGATGCTATAATTGCTGCCGACCAACAATTAACTAATGGAGCAAACAAATGTGCAATCACCAACGGATTCGCAAAGAGAGGCCTTGGCGCTAACGCCAAAGACGACAAGCAATTTGTAAACAACTTTGACAAATTCCCTGGATGTTAATATATTATTTAATCTCCTATTTTTATTAGTTATTCTAAAGAACAACTTGGAGTCCACGCCTGTCTCCAAGCATATCCACAAAGGAATTTCTAATCATTTTAATATCCGTAGAGCTTGATTGTTGAATAAAAGAAAGTTTGTAAATACTCGAATACTTTACAGTGTTAACAAACTGCACTATTCCATTTCTGCTGAATCTATTTCCAGAAAGATCGAGTGTACGTAACCTTGTCTGATTAATTGATTTTGACAGTTGCTGCAAACTAAAGTCACTGAAATCCAATTTGTTCAACGCCAAATGTTTTAGATTGGTGTTTGGTAAATGTTTAGCAAAGTCAATCATTCCTTGTTGGGTATTAGCACTGGTTGCACGACCTGTAATTTCAAGATATTGTAATGGAGAGTGGTTGGATAAGTTGGAGAGTAGGTTTCCAAGAAAAGCAGGCAATATTATCGCTTCTGTAATACAAATGCGCTGAATATTTGATAGACCCAAATAACTCTCTATTCCCAATAGTGAATTTCCGTTATTTGTACAGGATGCATCAATACTTAATGATTTGATGTTGGAACATTGTGCTTCTTTGAAAATCAGTGCCAATTGAAAATTACGAATCTTAAGACGGAAATCATTTTGGACATGTTTAATGTTTTGACAAACTGCATCGAATACCTTTGAATTGTAGCAGTCGATAGAGATACTGGTAATCTGTGCATTTACAAGATTTTCTATTTTTAAGCAATTGAAATCTATTTCAGTGGAATTGGTTTTCTCCAAGTCATACTGCTTAAAAGATGATTGAACAATGGCTTGAACAATGGCTTTGCATCCTTCTGTCCCAATTGGATTTTCACCTAGTCCCAAGTATTGCAGTGAAGAGTACTTTAGCGATTTAGAAAGGTCAATTGCTCCTTTTGTTCCTATCCGGTTGCGGTTTAATGTTAATACCGTTAATTTTGTCTTTGAGAGAGATTTTGCTATAATCAGCGCATCAGCATCACCCAGGTCAGCATTAACCAACTCTAGAACATTGACGGTTGAAAAACAAAGCGAAACCATTAGATGCAATAAATTAACAATTGTAACAGAGTAGAATTCTAGTCTAGTCAAGTTTGTTTGAGATAAATGTTTGGCTAATGGTTCTAAATCCAATCCAGAAATATCCATTAGCTTCAAGGACTTTAAATATCGGAAATTTGGGAGTGATTTGACGACATGGTGCGCAGTTGAGTAGGAATTGAAAACTGCGATTCTGTTTAGGCTTTTAAGATGAACAAACTCTTCCATATTCCGGTTAGTTTGATAACAAAGGTCTATTTCCAAGTGATTTGTTGAAGGAAGATAATCGACAATCCTGCAGTCGCCTAATAGCTGTAAACAAATACTCTTGAATTTGAATCTTCTTCTTTTCAATTCCTTGAAGCATTCAAGCAGTTGGTATTCATCGTTTCTTGGAAATATTGGCTGGACCAGCGACGGCCATGCAATTGCAAACAGTACACAGTATTCCAAATTGCGAATTGGTAGCAAAAATTTAAAGAAGTATCTACAAGTTGAAGAGAGATTTATGATATCGTTTCCTTGTAAATATTCGACAATCAAGTAATGGAATTCCTGTGTAAGCTGGAGCATAATACATTGCTTGTTTGTGGTCCTTTTTATAGGTAAATTGGTGGGACCCTGGATCAGATCAGGGCCTGGCACCTGTTTTCTAGGGACTATCTCAAATTAGAAAGACGCGAACACAAGAGTTTTACTTTGATAAAAAGGCTTCTATTTATTCAAAAGGATTGTAAGATGCTATACACTCCTCTAAGCTAAAGTTATTCGTCACAACAGTCTTGTCAAAGTAAGTCCATATTTTATCTGTGATTGCATCCAAGTACAATGAAACTACTCCAACAAGTTCTTGCTCGCCTTTAATCAGAATTTTCTTTGAATCGGATATAGATTTGAATATGCCATCTCTGATGTAGTTTTCAGGATCAAAGCTTTGGATATCCGAAACAATATGCATCATAATCTTGTCCCCAAAATGCTCAATTGCATAGTTGATTATCATTTCATCCAAATTAATAAGATGTTCATCAAGGAATATCACCAGAATTAGCGTGGGAATTTTGTTTGCTGGAATAATTGATACAGGGTAAATATTGTTTTCATTTGAAACGAAATAACCATTAAAGATGTGTTTAATGATTTCAATTTCCTGTCCTGCTTTAAAATTAGTCCCTTCAATACATTTGTCTTCATCAACCTGGAGTTAGATTTAGTTACTCTAAATTTCCCATTAGGGAATATGAATGCGTTCACTAGTTGAATAAACAACTCCATGCCTGAGGAATCCGTAAACAAGTATATGCTCTCCTCATCAACATACTGAAATTGGTCTTGGGGGATCTCTTGTAGCTGTTTATATATATCTTCATATTCCCTATTGATTGCAGAATTCAGTAACCTCTGTCTTTTAATAATTGAAGACACATTTTGACCACTATCGTTGGAATTGACTGGTGCAAGCTCTCTTTCTACAATTAATACAATTTGCCATTCCGTGATTCGTTTGAAGAATAATTGGACATAAATCTGATTCCTTTGCTATCATATTTATATGGTGATCTTGGATTTAATGCGTCGTCATTCTCTTTTGATAATGCAATAAAATCTTGTGGCGGAAGCGGATCTTTGTTGGTTTTATAGTAACGTTGAATACCTGCCAATGATAATAATACTACTGCCGAGCAGATACCCACGACCATTGCAATTAACTTTGCAGAGATTTCATTTGAATTCGGATCTGAAGGTTGAGGCTTATTGTTGATGGGTGTGTTCTTGGCCGAGTGATTTTCAATTATGGTTGTTGCGGCTTGATTAATACTTGTAGTTGGCCCGTTTACTGTTTGTACAGTATTTTCGGATGAATCCAAAGAGGCGATGTTGCTTGGCACTGATGTTGCGAGATCCATTTGATTTGGTAGAGCTGTAGTATCTGATCCGTTGAAAGACATTGAAGAAAAAACACTTGCTACAGTAGTAGGATGAGCACTAATTGTTCCCATAGAAGAAATCGTTGGAGAAAGTAATGGTTGCAATGGCATACACTTGATATTTGTACCTTCGACTAGACACTTGTTCCTGGATATCAAATAACCACATCTCCATCCATTTGTGTTTGGCACAACAATACTTAGACTCATATCATAACTGTAGGTAAAGCATTCACCCCATGGTGCCCAAGAAAACGAATAACATGCAGAGTTTGATTGGCACAATTCACTGCATTCAAAATACTTTATAAAGTGATTGTCAGTATTTGGATAAGAATAGAACCTACAATTGTTTGAGTACATGACATCGTTCTGTTGGACCATTTGAAAATTGAGCGAGTTGAGTGTGAATGTAGAATAATTGTCAATAGTAGGACATTTAACTGAATCATTGATGTAGCATTCTGAATTTTCATATACAAACCCACAATTAGAGGTTTCAGATTTTGTTGGGTGGAATTTGGTGTAAAACGAACAAGAATTACTTTTGTAACTAAAATAGGAGCAACCTAAATTAGTTAGATTCACCTTGATCCACACATGTTTCTATACACGTAGAGTAATTGCTTGAAAATGATTTTGAAGGCAATCCATCTAGCGCACAGTCCCCATGATAAACCGTCTGATTGCCAGCAATAAAATCTGCTGTGCTGTTAACTAGAACGAGGTGTATGTAAATCTTGCTATAATTGGTTAAAGTAAATGATATATCGTCGTAAGATGGCTTGGGCGGAAGCGTTTTACGGTTGGACAATAATGGAGAACAGCGGCCATCGTCAAAGCATAAATTCCTGTCGGGAAGAAATCTATAATCAAATTTCAAATACCCGCATTGAATGGCTTTCAGAGTCCAGCTATACCTTGGGTCAGGAGGTGGTAATTGATGAAGTGTCAAGTAAGGGATTGTAGCATAATATAGGTAACAGCCAAAACCCAATGTTATGTATGCAGTGCACACTACATTAATAATACTTACGACTATCTCTGGCACAAAATTTGTAACATGGGATATTATCTAGGTTGCTGATCAATTTGTCTGGTGTATTGGAGAAAAAACAGATTCCAGAGTAATAAGTAGATGAATAGTTTAGGCCAACTCCATTAATAGACACAGAATGGCTAAATCAGTACGCTGTTACTTGTAATTATAAATTGTGGTTCCAGGAGCGCAATAGTAATTATTTGCATCCAGTATACAGTCTGTATTATGAGACATTACCAGTCTAATTTAGAATATTATTACCCGCAAGTAGATCCGTTCCGACTCAGAAAATTATAATTTTCGACTTTGGAGTTGAACAGATAGCAGTTCGGGCCTTCATAGTAAAATGCCATACACTGAGAATCAACAGGACTATTTCTACACAAGAGACTGCAGTCATCTGAAGTGGTATTCAAATAGAAGTTGCCAAATATCATACAATCATTTTTGAAGAGCACATCATCATTTCTAATCATATCAAAGCTTAAATAGTTGACGTGATTATCTGATGTGCAAGTCATTGTATCGTTCTTTAAACTACACGAAGGGTTTCTTGAAAGAGAGAGTGCAGAAACGAAATACCCGCCAACCTGTAGAGTATTCGCATACACATATGAGCTGAATAACTTGCATTCTTGAAAGAAATTGTTGTCAAAAGTAAAGCAAGTATAGTCTACATCAATATAGTCGTACTAGAATTGATGAACGTATTAAGGCAAGCAGATAGACTGATATTCATGACTTTTTCTGGTATTCCCAAGAACTGATACCCCTGGCCAAAGAGTAAATCTGTTTGCTTCGTAAAGTAATTACCCATATACATAACTTGATTACTTCTACCATTATAAATAGTTACATTTCAGTTCCTTGACACATAATATCATCAAATCGGGTAACTTGGCAATCTTTGGGAATTTGCATGCTATCATTACATAATACTTACAAGCATACATCAGTACCTGGCAGTGTCAAATAAGTTTTAAACTTTTCATAACCAAGATAACAAGCTGGGATATCCGGATTGTGGTTGAATACCGTACAGTCTGTGTTAATAGTGAATACTTGTTTCAATGCAACGATTGTAGCAATCTGCAAATCCTAATTTGATGGGATTTTCAATGAAATGGAAATTACAGCTTCCAATTGCAAAATTACCGTATGAATATAATCTAGGCCCAGAAAATATGGGACCAATGGTAAAGTTTGGAAGAAAATCCCATAAACTCAATGGGTCATTACACTCTCCAATAGAAATAAGCTTAGATCCGGTCAAACATTTTGTTCCATATTCTATAAAGTTGCTATAGCCGTCAAACCTAATTGTCCATGGATATCCTTCACAAGCTGATAATCTCAGCTCTGCGTTGATACATAAAAGAGTGTTCAAAAGGTTAATATTGAATTTGAATCCGTTAAATATAGGATTCCAGTTTTGCAAATTTGAGGTGCCTATATCCGCAATGCTTAACGAAAAGTTGGAGGTTGCAACAAGTACTTTTTGCTCAACAAAGCTAATGACTGAATATCGATCGACGATTGGCTTTGAGCAATATACTATTGTGCTTTTGAATTGACAATTTGGGTTTCGATCCAGAACAACACTAAATTAACTGCATTTACCCACACTCTGTATTTTTGATTGAATACACTGGAAGCGTTGGAAGAGTGAAATAGTAGTGTACACAATTATTAGAGAATGCAAATGCTGTGCAGGCTTTATCCTGAAGACAGCTACTCCTACACTGTTCTAAACTAACTGTAGACTTTTGCTGAATGGAGCCAAATTCACATCCTTTTGCTGACAGTACTGTAAAGTTGTTTATTTTATCAATCTGGGCATTGAATCCGTAAAAAGTGTATGCAAACGCTACTGGAAGCAACAGTAGCATAAAAGCTTCAGTAAAAAAATAAAAACTTGGTTTTGAGAAAGTTATATTTTACAAGATACTTTATCAGACAAGTCTTTTATCCGCAAGAGAAACTTTGTTTGAATAAGTTGTTCAGTAGTCTAAGTTTTGCGCAGAGATGGTAAGGCAATGAAGGAATAGCTACTCTAGAGTGTTTCAAAGCACAACTCATCAAACTGAAATTTATGGATTATCTTGGCTATTGCAAGTGCTCAAAGAGTTTCTTTGAATTTCCAAGCCCACAGGTACTTTTTCCATGGTATAAAAGCAAGGCTTCAAAAGATCAAGGAATCTTGATACCCCTACCATTAATGATATAATAAAATAGTCAGTAACCTTCTAAAAAGCACTTTCTTTTGGTTGTGGTATAAATAACAGAGCTGAATACAAACTACCAATGCGATCAACTATATTCCTTTTATCTGCGGTTTCCATTAATGCAAAGAAAACAGTGACTGCAACTGACATGGCTCCGTCAATTACTGGCAGTCCAAATGGTACTTACAATCCAACTGCCACTGGAGCAAAGACTCCTAAAACAAAGTCGCCAAAAACAAAGCAAACTGGGATGACTCCCCAGCAAACTTATATGCCTTCTCAAATGCCAACCAAAACACCCAAAGTTGTCAGTGGGGGAATGAGAAACGAATACCTTTTATCCTTGTCGCTATTGGCTGTCATCATTTGTTAATATATTGTATTTAACTTGAAATAGTGCTATACTTGACTTTCAACCATCTTGGCTTTTAACTTTCAACTAACTTGACTTTAAATTCAAATCATCTAGCTTTAAAACTATAACTTTAAGGTTAGCAAACTTAATTTCAAACTTTAAAAATCTTGAAATCATCCTAAACCTATTCCTCGTGACTTTTTGTAAATCAGAATCATGAAATTCGTTAGTCGATTAATACATAAATCAATCAGATACTACACTTCGGAAAGACAGAATTTTGAAGTGTCGCAATACATCAACATACTAACTGCAGAAGGATTCAAAAAACCAGAAGCAGAAGCAATTGTTACCCTAATATCAGAAGTAATAGACGAATCACTACAAGCAAGTTCAAAAGGACTAGGTACTACTCATTAATGCAGTGTTGAAAAAAGAGCAACAGAAATTCATGGGAGAATCACAATCAGAATTAAAGAGACTACAAACAGATATTAAATTATTAGAACAAAAAGATTTTGGATTGTTAAAATCTAATTTGGATGGAATAAAGTTTGATGTAGAAAAAGTTAAGGGAAATATTAGAGATGATATCAAGCGGGTTCATGCTGGTGTTAGGTTGGACATGAATTTGGAAAAATCAAGGATTCAATTGGAAGCCACAGAGTTGTTGGAACAATTGGAACTGGCAGAGGAAAAGATTGATACGCAAGTGGATAAATTAGAAGTTAGAATGGCAAAGATTAAAAATGGCACAAAGAATAGTGTGTCAAGTAAGTCTATTTAATACAGGGTTTTTACTGACTATTTTTGTAATGCTGGTTGCGTACAAGATGGTGGTTAGATTTCAACCTTTTCATTCTAAAAAAGAAACTGCCTCTGTTGAATAAAGTATGTGTTAAATGAGTTCTTTAGATACTAATCTGCCGATAGATAGTCTTAATGGGATTGTAATAATGCAAGCTGGTCGGGAAGCAATCTTCTGGATAAACACACGTCTACCATCATTGAAACTAACCGATATATGTAGCATACTCGCTAGTTGATTCTAATCGCATCTCTTCATTTTGAGCTAAGGCTACCGCGTTGAGGAATGTAAAGGATAGAATACATAGCCTGGAATTGACAAAATATCTCATGGCAGCATGAGGATTTTTGAATTCCAACATGAAACAAAGGATCGGGCTCCACATAAAAGAGAAGCAGTCAATGGCGGACTTTGTAAAAAATAGAAAAGAATGTTCAAGTTACTACTGCTTGTAGTATCAGTCCTTGCACAAAATGATCAATGCGCTGTGGATAACTCACAAAAAGTTGATTGCGGAAACAAATTCACTTCTCAAAAGTCTTGTACAAATAAGGGTTGTTGTTGGGAAGACCAAGGACTTTTTAGCTTCACTCCTTCATGTTTCCAGCCAGTAATTTCATCAAATACTACTGACACCCAAACTACTGCTGCGCCAACCACAACTGTTGACCCAGTTACGACTACTTTGCCAGCAAAGACAACCAACACACCACAGACTATTACTCCATCTGCAACTACTGCAACAAGCTCTCCAACCGCTACCGCTACAAATGCAGATTCAACCACGGCATCCAGTGGGATTTCTAGCGGTGCGTGGGTAGGTATTGGTATTGGTGCATTTTTCGTTGCATTTGGAATCGGAACTTTAATGTATCATAATATTTCAAAATCAAAAAAATTAGCAGCGAGTAAAATAGACCTTGCAGCTAATGGTGGAAATGGTGGTGGTTCTCTAGTTCCAAAAGCCAGTCCTTTTGCTGCTGCTCCAGAGCCTGCTCCTCAATTTGCTGAATATACTATTCAAAGACCTGTTACTTTAAAGCCTGAACCACCTGTTCCTGCACCTGTTTCTGCACCTGCACCTTATCCTACCAATGCATATCCTGATCCAGCTTACCCAGCCGATTATTATCCACCAGCACAGGGTTACACTCCTTCGAATGCTGGATATCCAACATCGCAGGCTGGATACCCGCACGCTCAAGCTGATTATTACGATCCAAGTGCTGCTGGATATTACAACCCCCAATATAACCAACAGTATTCTGGTAGTGCTGTTGGAACTAGCTATGAGGCTTACCCTCAACCGCATGTAGAACCACAAAATTATCACCCAAATTATAATAACACTCCTCCACCTTCGGGCTACTCCCCCAACTATCCGCAATAAAGCTTGAGTTTACTATAATGCTTATCTGTTTCATATATTAATATGCTCTTTGATTACACCCTCTTGTTTCATTTTGTTACATCAACAATCCACCGCGGTTGGAATGTGGGCGTCGAAAAGGGGCTTCATCTATGAGGCACTATTTGGCGTAGCAAACAAACGGCTCTTTTAAACTTTTACAATCAATCCAGAATCTGATAGAAATGTACAGATTCCTCTTGTTCGCAGTTGCTTTGGGACAGCTGGTTTGCCCAACTAATGAGGCAGATAGAGTGCCTTGTAGTGCAAAATCACAAAAAAGTTGTTTAGCACAAGGATGCTGTTTCTCCACTGGAGGTAATGGGCCCTCTTGCTTCCAAGCTATTTCTCCCAGTGTATTAAATAGTACTACAGATGCACCTAAAGCAACTACTACGGTTGCTGTCAAAAGCACTACCGCAGCTGCTCCTACAACAACCACTATCGCTCAAACCACCACTTTAGCAACAACTAACTTTGCTACAGCCACTGCTGCAGCTACAAGCACTCCTGATTCTGGAATTTCAAGTGGTGTCACTATTGGTCTAATTGTAATCGGTGCTGTCATTTTCTTTGGTGCAATTTCACTTATTTATTCAAAATATGCGGGTAATTCAATCGATAGTTCTGCCCTCTCTATCAAACCATTATCTCTAATGAGAAGAGAACCAAAGATAGACCCAAAACCTGCTGCTCTACCTTCTTTTGAATCTGAAGTAAAGTCTGAAGAAACTATGCCTGTACAGTCACTCACAATCCAACCTGTTGAACAAATTCGTTCAAGCAGTGCTTCAATTGCTGAAACTCCTAGGGAAATGTATGGGGACTATCCAAACCCTTTGCAAACTACGCACCCAGAAGCTCCGGTTGGTTACCCAGAGGGTGCTGTTCCGCAAGAAAACCCTCAAATGTATGAAAATAATGCTTTTGCCCACCCTGAACAATATGCATACAATACTCCGGTGTACCATCCTAGCGGGTACATTTACGATCCAAATTCTAACGGATTCATTGATGCACAAATGGGATACGGTGGTTTTACCGGCCCTACACAGGGAGTGTATATTCCACCAACATCAACAGATCCATACTTACACCGAATGTCTTACATGCCTCCAGTAGATAACCGTATGTCTTATATGCCTCCAGCAGACCCAAGAATGCCGTACATGCCTCCTGCAGACCCGCGAATGTCCTACATGGCGCCAGCAGAACCACGAGTAGCCCACATACCATCGGGAGATTCACTCAGTGGCTCAGAAACCTCAAGTTTTGCAAATAGAACAAGAAATTCGTACCATCCAAACTTTTCCAACAATCAATAAAATGTAAATTTATTAGTTAGCTTCATTCAAGTCAAAGGTTTTCATAATTTTCCCAAGGCTTTGAACAGTCACAGTTCTCATTTTGTCATGCATCTTGTATCTCAACTTTCTTTTAATTGTTTTTTGCGCATGAAACGAATGTAGCTGATTTAGCGCGAATTCTTGTGAATCATCTTCGGATTCATACTGCTCGTCTTGGTTTGTAGATGCGTCTTCTGTAAATAGTGTATTGCTGGAATCACAAAACGAATCTTCATTGATTTCCTTTTCATCTACTTCAATTTCTTTACGCTGTGGTTAATTCGACTTACTAGTATGGCTTTTCCTAGTCTTATTTCACGTAAATGCTTCTCCCAGTTGTCTTCAAACAGGGTTCTCTCCTTTGTGATGGCAGAGAATTCTTTTAGTACTCTTGATTGATAGTCCTGAAACAAACGCTCATTTTCCAATTTGGTTTGTTTACATTGGTCTATTAGCGATTCGAAATCTGCTTTTAGTTCCTTGTATAGACTCGACATGCTATGTGGAATTAAAAAAGTGTTAGTTACTTTCGCGTTTCATGACGTATTTGCAGTGAAAATGAGTTTATTTTGAAAATAGATTTGCATATATACCATTTTGACCAGTGTGCTTGTTGCATAGCTCTTCGATTGCTTGTCTCCTTGCCATATTTCTATATTAGTTACAGCTTACGGTCGTCTGTATCCATTCTTGCTTATTAGATTCGATTTATAGATATTTACAGCCGTGTGCCTTACCAAAGTTGCCAAACTTTCTTCTGCAATGACATTGTCGTCCAAGAGAGGGCCAGCGTTCTAATTTAACACATTTTTACCAGCACATCTTCCAAGACTCCTGGACGCCCAATAATTTTGATAGTATATAGTCCTTTAGAATTAATTAGAGGATGGACTGCTAATATCGCTATAATATTGGCTGGCAGTTCCTGACAAAATGCGAGTACATTATGCAAATCCTCGATCCATAGAATAACAACTGAATCCCTTTCTAAAACCCACTCGAAGGTATCCTTTCCTGTTTCATTTTGATTGATCAGTACGGTTTGCGCTCTTGGTCGCTGTTTGTGGTTCTCGATGGACACACGGGTCAAGTCTTCAACTGACCCTCCTGCCTCCGTAGTTACTAATCCTTTGTGGAATTTCGCCCACGAAAACTGCCTATTGCCAGTAGTATGTTTTTTAAATAGATATGGGGCATTGAATATCACTTGCATGTTGATATTACTGAAATAAGGAGCTACGGGACAAACACTAGCGTCCAGGTTGCCTTTGTAGCCTAGATGAGAGTTGAGATGAATTGGACTTCCCAGCGACCAAAGAAAAGCTTCATACTCTTTGCTGATAGCGTCGGATGCTTCTAAAATCAAAGACAGGGAATCGTCTCCTGAATTACAACAAATAACGGATATTGAATAACAATCTCGCCTGGGATTAGTGCTAATTACTCTGATATCTTGTCCAACTTTCTTAGATCACTAAGCAGTGAATCACTTATAGGAAGTGGGGATAGAATTAGGTTATAATTTGGCTGATAATCCAGCACTCCCATCGTGGCCATAAACAATCGGTAAATTTGTGGTCTAGAGTTACTGCAAAATTACAAGTAAGAATTGCTGATTGCATTTACAACCGGGTGTGGTTTAGCGACAGAAGATCTAGGGTTAATTTAAAGTACATTTGACCCTCAGTTGAAACAGAGTTTTCAAAAACTTCTGCCTCGCTGATTATATCGATAAAGCTACTGGCTGCTGCCAAATCAGGAGTGGAAAGGAAGCAGCTATCAACTTCAGGAATATTTCGTTCATTTATACTTTTGAGCTCAATTATAGACAAAGAGTTCCCAGTAGTTGGATATTTGCTTGGTGTAAAGTGTACTTTGACAATTTCGGACTTTTCTTGTTCAGGAGGTTCGACTACTGCTTCAGGAGAGTCCAAAGTTGTTGGAGAGCAGTAGTTGGAATGCCTCATTTTGACTCCATGGCTGGATGAAAGATATTGAAACTCTCCAAACCATGAAAAGTAACCATTAGAATCTCTGAATGAAACTGCAATAGTTGGTGAATGTATGGAAGTGTATCCTTTATCCCATTGAGGGCGTTCAACGAATCCCAAAATTAGTCTTTTCTGGTATCCAAAATATCGAATCATCCCATGCACGTCTGAAATTGGTTTTGGCTCGTCTGGGAATGTAGTTTGTAATGCGTGCCGGGCATTGGCCAGCCTCTTTGACTCTTTATATTCATCCCAAGCAGAGTTCAATTGGGCAATTCCAAGACACGACATTTTGGGAGGAAAGTTGCCTAATCTAATCCACAGCAGTGATAGTGCAGATTCTGCTGCACTTTTAATCTGAATTTCTGTAGATAAAACTGCAAATGTTGGTAGCCCAAACCCTCCATCTTTTGATCCGGTGCTCACCATGTTAATTCCAGAGTTTTGATAACTTAAACGCAGTCTGCCAAACTTTTTCGTTGAGGGATTAACTCTAGGCAGAGGCTTTTTGATTCTAGCAGAGTTTACAGCGGAATTCGCTTGAAGGAATACATTGATCGTATTTGAAAAAGATGATTGATTAATACCTGGGGCCTCTGCCTTCAAAGAATCAGAAAGCTTTGAGAGTGCCGCCATTGTTACCGCCGATAAATACTTGTTTTGAACCTCAGGCGGTTCGGTACTTCTTGGTGTGACGGAAGAGTACGGATTTTCTCTATCCAAAATCGTGGCCCCTCTTATCAGAGCTCCAACGACAATCTTCTTTGCGCCTGAATCGCCTTGGAGCCAGTCACCTAAAAGAGACCATTTGGCAATTAAATCAAAAGCTCGGACTATTCTGCTTTGAATTGCAACTAGGTTATCTGATTTTAAGAGCTGCTCAACATAGTGGCAGATGCTGATAGTCAAATCTCTGGCACATTTCTAGATTAAGATTAATTACTTCGCAATTCTCGTTTTCTATCGGCATATTCACAGAAATTAGAGACAGTAAATCAAATGCTGCGAGTATAATTTCCTGTGACCAGTGCTCGCTTAGCATCAACTTTTCTTGAATGATTTTGATAAAAACAACGTAAATATCTGGGGTATTTTTGGATTCATGAACAGCATAGCAGGATATTAAGTTTAGAATGTATCGGCAATTCTTAATATTGGATTCTGAAACCAATGCTTCCAAAAATAACGTCAGAACATTTTCCTTCAACTAAATTAGCTGTTTCGCTACCATTTCAAATGTCAGACCTGATTCATGATCAAATTTGTACAGATCCTTGGCCTAGTATTAGTATGCGCTACCATCGTTGCAAACTGCGCGCTCAAAGCATTGCTTTGAGATTGGTATGGCAAATGATCGATTTCAATATACTTGAACCCATCCAACGAAAAAACCATCGCGGATAGTACAACATACGCACCTCTCCTCAATTCATCCAAATCTATTTTTTGTCCAAAGAAGTCTTGTGGAGCTGCTTGAATAATTGGTATTATTCTAGAAAGTGACTGAATATAATCTGGAAATAGCATCCTGAAGCCGGATAATTCATTCGAAAACAATCTGCTGCTGTTCAAAATAATTGAAGTCAGAGATAGAAAGTCTGCTTTTAGTCCTTTTTGGAGAACCAAATAGAACTTTTCCAAGTATGCGTCATGAAACTTTTCATATCTCTGCAGTTTGTTGAATATGCGGCATAAAATAGCCAAGGCCTCAGCTCTCCCAGCTTCATATCCCGGTTTACTTACTGCTGACGCATCAAACAACCATTCCCCAAACATTCTTAGGAGTGTATTCCCATTTACAATAGATTCTGTTATAGTAATTTTCAAATGTTACAAATCATGTACCTCTGGGAGGATTTCCACATCGAATGCATGTAATTCGTCAACCAGCTTTGATAGTCCGTATATTGCTGTTTGGAAATTTAATGCCTCTAGTTCAATTGGGTTCTGAATCATATCTGAATTAAATTGTACTTACAGATCGTTCTATGCCAAGCATAAAATATATAATCTCTTTCAGGAATGAATTCATCCAATGGAATAGATGCACTAATTTAAATAGGTATTACAGACTGTAATCGGAGTGATCCCCATATATATTGGCTTTCAAGGTTTCAGCAATAACGATTCTGGTAAGATTCAATACTTCTACGCACCATTGATTAACCATTTGAACTCGATGAGTCCATGTCATAAAGTGAGCCTACGTTGGAATGGTATTACCTTTAGTCGATCAAACATGTCAATTGAAATCAACTTTGATTCGTACCATATTTCTAGTAGGGTCTGGTTAGTTTAAAGTTACTCTTATCAATGCTTCGCAGAGCTTATCTCCCATTACCGAGTTGACTTGCTCAGTAGATAATTCATGTGTTTTCTGGTTGGCAGTATTAATTTGCTTTGCTATTGGTGATCGTAATATTGTATCGCAAGTTCCCAAGAGCACTTTGAGCAAAACCATCCAAGTTTCTTCAGTCAAATTATCCTTATTTTCCTGTACAAACACCCTCAACGATGCCAGTATTTTTTCACAGAGACTGATAAGCTCGTTAATGTGCTCATTCAATTCTTCCAGCGTTTTCATTGCAGCAGTTCGCGCGCGGAATAATAACGAAATATGTTTGAATATCGTCTGAAAATATTTCTGAGTAATTTCCGACTCTATTCCTAGCTGCTTAATTATGATAGGTCTAGTATCCGGTTGCTGTAACCAGTTCGAATATATATTTAACCCGTCGCTTATTGTCTTTATATTTTCCAAAGGAAGATTAAATCCTTGTCCAATGAACTCCATTACAAATTTCACATGCGCAGGAGATGTAAGTATATCTGAAGGGTTAACATTGCTAGGTGGTGTCAGGATAAAATGATTGACTTTGGATATTAAAATACACTTGACATCCAACGGGAATTCGTGTAAAATGTTTGACTCTAGTTGTTTAATGATAATATACCCGGATTCGCTTCTAAAAGACTCAGCTCCAGTATCCTGTCTATAAACATTTCAAAGTTTTCAATGACCTCATTTCATCATTTGCATTTTCGCCTTTGAATTCAAATCCGAAAGTGCTCTAGAGGCCCTACTATCTATTCTTGCGGAAGCTATTGCTCATGAACATTGTCTGTGAATTCATCCAGTTACTGTGTTACAAAGCAAATGTGGATTTACAATTATGTTTATTAATACTTTTTAATAGGGTTCTTGGCAACTTCGGCCAGCTCCTTTTGTCTAGCAATATTAGTTGCATCCGCCTGTCTATCTTTCCAATTACTTCTTTTCAAAGTAATAGGTCTGTTACCGACATATTTGCCTAATTATTAAACGGATATTACCATTCATTTCCTTCATTGCTCTCACATAATCATCAGGATCTCCAAAACTGATAAACCCGTATCCCTTGGATTTGAGTGACTTTTTATCGCGTACCACATACGTCCTCAACACTGAAGGATAATTAGAGAACGCTTTTGCCAATAACTCATCCGTCACTTCATTTCCCAAATCCCCAGCGAATAATCTATAATCGTCTATTGTTAACCAAATAGTACTGTCGTCCCAATATACAAGAGTGGGATCTTCCCATACCTCCCCGCCAGCAGCCCTTAGTATATTTTGAGCAGATTTCTTTTGCGGTTTGGGGATATATGGTCTTTTTTCTTGAGCAATTCGAACTTTTTCTGCATGCGAAGTTGGAGCAATAATTTTTGGCTCTGCTTGTTGTTTCGCCATCAGACTGGATATATATCCCTCTGGTAATGGTGCGGCTCCAAGGTTGTCACTTGGGCGAATCTTTACTTTTGTTCTGGAGGATTTCTTTTCGGTTTTGGTTGGATCCTTTTTAATGTGAAGTGAGGTAGTGACATCCTTTGTTTTGACTGGTAAGATACTAGAGATTTGCTTTTCTACTTTTTCAAGAGCGCTTTGTGGCAGCTCATTGATTAAATTACTTTCTTGTTCCATGAATTCAAGATCTCTAAAATATTTTTCAAAGTGAAGATTTTACAGTTTATTCGTGGGACTAGTAGCCCCTGACTGATTTTACAATCGCTTGCTCTTGGTCCTTGCTGACTGCGTTGTAGCCTTCCAGCTCCATGACAAAGTTTCCGTTGCCCTGCGTCATGCTTCTCAGACTGCTGGCATATCCAACCAACTGAGCAAGAGGACAAGTACAATCTATAACTACCACATCTTCTACGTTTTCGATATTGCTAATAATAGCCCTTTTGTTTCCAGTTAAATCTCTAGATACAACACCTACATTTTGCTGCGGGACTCTGATTTTCATTTTCATAACTGGCTCTAATAGATTAGTAGATGTTGATTTTAGAGCGTGTTGGACACAGCTGTGTGCCGCTGCTCTAATTGCCGAAATATTTGATATTTGAGGGCTGTATAATCCAAGTTTAGTTACTTTGACTGCTATTTGCGAAACTGGGAATCCTAATATGGGGCCTCTCGATAGACCATTCTGAATTCCCTCTTTAATTGCGCGTTCGATATCGCCTAAAGGTGGGTATCCACCTACCAACTATAATTAGTAAAACTAACCTCCAATTTCAACTCTGGTTGGGCTGCTTGATAAATATCCTTTCCTTTTATTCTAGTGTCGATTTCGATTTCGTTCATCGCTGGTTTAGAAAATTCCATTTCGATTTCACACTTTAGTTCTTTTCCAAAAAACTCTTTGTTGAAGCGCATCAATTCCAAATGGGAATCTTGAATGGTTTCTCGATAAGATATTTCCACTTTGCCCAACTTGCACTTGACTCTGTAAACCTCCATTAGCCTTTCACCAGCAATTTCAAGATGTAGTTCTCCCATGCCGCTCAGCAAAGTCTGGCCCGTTTCTTCGTTTACTGTTAGTGACAATGAAGGGTCTTCTCTTAATAAATGTTCTAGAGCAGTCGCCAAGGCTTTTTCTTCAGATCCAGATTCTACATGACATGAACGAACAAATACTGGTGGCGGAACATTAATACTAAGCAGCTCTAGCTTTCTATTATCTTTAATCCCAGTTAATGTATCACCAGTTTTAACCTTTTTCAATCCGACAACAACACCGATATTTCCTGCTTCAATTGACGGAATCTCTTCAAAATCATCAGCGTACATTTCCAGTAACTTCATGGCTCTTTCTTTTTCTCCATTTGCGTTGGAAATTTGTATATGCGATCGCGATTCCAAAATTCCAGAATACACTCTGACATACACAAGAGGCCCTCTCTTATCATCATACACAACTTTGAATGCTAATGCACACAAATCTTTGTCTGAGATTTTAATAGGAATTTGTCCGGTTGGTGTTTTTGCAATTGCATGCTGAACTTGATTAGGTGATGGCAAATAATCGACAATCGCATCCAAGACTGGCTGTACTCCGATGTTTTTATAAGCAGCTCCACAAAACACTGGAACTATTGTACCAGCAATAGTACATCTATTTACAGCTTTTTGAATATCCGCCCCTGTGATTTTTGAAATATCGTCATCAGCTTCAATGAAACATTCAACCATTCCTTCATCCACTTCTGCCAGGGATTCAATCAAATTTGCTCTTTCTGTCATGCACGCCTCCAGTAGCTCTTTTTCAACTTTACTACGGGTAACTATAGAGCCAGATTTATCCTTTTTCCAATCCAAAAGTTTCATATCCAGCAAATCTATAACACCTTCAAAGTCGCCACCTAATCTATCATCGGTACTCAGTTTATCCCTGAATCTGTAAACAGGGAGCTGTGTTTTGACAGGCTTGCCCCATCCTTTCAATTTCTCCAATGATTTGAATGCATTCTGGAAGTTTGCACCCTGTCTATCCATCTTGTTCACAAATGCAATGCGTGGGATTTTGTAATTGTTGCATTGATTCCAGACAGTTTCTGTTTGGGCTTCAACACCTGCCACTCCATCCAGAATGGTCACTGCACCATCCAAGACGCGCAATGCCCTTTCAACTTCAATGGTGAAATCTACATGTCCTGGGGTATCAATTATATTGATTCTGTGGTCTTTCCATGAAACAGGAATACACGCCGACTGAATCGTAATTCCTCTTTCCCTTTCTGTTTTCAAGAAATCTGTAACTGTAGATCCATCATCCACATCTAATTTAAATAAAGAATACTGCCAATCCTGTCAGTGTACCCAACATAGTAAAGCATTCGCTCTGTGGTAGTAGTCTTTCCGGCATCAATATGCGCAATGATTCCGATATTCCTAATCGAATCGACACTGATTTTACTGCTTGAATATCGCTTAAATATTCCCCATAAACTTTTCATTCAAAAAAAAACTTTTTCGAAAATGACAATGTTGAATGAAAAGCTGGGGAATTTAAAGATTTCTCCTAAAGATCGCAAGGCACTTGATGATCTTACAGTCAACAATATCGGACAGCTAAAGACGATAATCAAGTACTGTTTTGAAACTCCTATCCAAGATGAATTTTTACAAAACGAGTCTAGATTAGGTACGGATTATTAACCCAGTGTATTTCAATGATATCTGTGTTGGCGGAATTTCTTCTAAAAAGACTGGGGATACGATCGCAATTAAAGTGCTAGCAGTGTTGCCAGCTTACAGGAACCAAGGACTGGCACGAATGCTTCTGAATGAACTGGTTGAAAATGCTAGAACAAAGAAATATGATATTCTGGAAACAAAGCCACTGTATGTAACCGTAGATACAGGACTATCGGATGCATTTTTCACTCACTACGGATTTGAATTAAAGGATGATCGTTTGATTTATACCTTATAAATAAAAATCGTATAGTACAGTTTATTATGAGGCTCACATTCTAGAATGAGGACAATTCCGCCAGGATCATTTGGTTCAGGGCACTTGATCTAACTAGCATAGCTACGTTTACCAATATCATGGTAATGCATAGCATAGCGCCGATAAGAAATATCGGTGCTAGTGGAGAGCTCGGAGAAGGAAACACTCTTTTTACAGCAACTTCTTCCTGGACGGCTGGGGCGGCAGTCTTGAGCTTATTCACTTTGGTTATTTTGTTTCTATAAGCATTGATGATTGTGTTTAATGTCTGCATAGCATTATCTCTAAACATGAATGACATTAGGTGGATATTGAGGTCGTCGGTTTCTATCTGCATTGCAGACGGTATCAGCATGGTGGTTTTGGGGGAAACTTTTTTAATGTCAGAGACATGAATCACAAATTTTGTGTTTGCAATTGGAGAGTGGAATGCAACGTATTCCCTCCCAACGTAAAGCCTCCCGTGTCGAATCAGTAAATCCTTTGAGAGTGCACATGAGAAATCTTTGTTAAACTCAACATACCTGCTAGACAGATTTCGTATTCTGGAATGTGGTCACCAAACAGTTGCTGCATTTTTCTGGTATTCTTTTTGTTCTTTTGAATTTCAGCTGAAATTGAAGAATCTTCCCCATGAACTGATTCAGCGTATGTCCTTGGTGATGATGTATCTGATGATGGTCTGGATGAAACTGTAGAGTCACTGTTTCTGGAAACAATTATTTGATCCCAATCGTAGGTTTCTCTGGAGGTGTCCATGGAAGAGCGATCACTATTCGGCGATCGCTCCGACACTATCTGATCGGTCCAGACTGTTGGTGTCAACTTTGGAGTATTTGAATATGTATTCCTCCTTGACAGCGTCATGTAAAGTGCTTTTGGTTTTTTCGCTATTTAAATTATTCCATGTCACATCAAAGCCATCCTGTGACACTCGGTTTTGGATGCGTGATTAAGATTAAAATGCGAAACCGTATTAATTACCAAGGGCAAATGCACAGACATTTAACCGCTGTCGTTACTAAACTTTGTCTCTTTGAAAAATCGTTTCTATCTTTTTTGTTGAATATTTTCCCTACTTGGAATTATGCGGGCTCATTACTTTGCCACCCAGTATTGTTAGAAAAGCAACCAGCAATTATGAGGACATAGAGAACTGAAAAGCCCTTTAAGCAATTGAGATTCGTCATTATGCCAAGCAACTCTCATTTCTTGCTCGGCAGTTATTGAACCTCTAGCTTTTAATTCGCCGTTTTACTTGTAAAACGTTTAAATTTCTTTGAGTTAAACAACATACATCAAGTATGTTTCATAGTATATTAAAATTGTTCCTATTGTAATTTTAAAGTTAAACTATGTTAGTGACACTAAGCCATTAGGTAATATTTTGTTTTACGCGAAAGTGATAGCAACAGAATGGAAAACAACATTTCCATCCCCAAAGAATACAACTACGACGCTCTTACGCTTCATGGAAACACATACCACATTTCAAGCACTGGCATTCACCCAGGGTCTAAAAAGCATCAAAATATAATAAAAGAATTGATTGTCGAGTCACGAAACAGTACTGATTATGATGTTACAAAATTATATCAAGACCTAGATAGAGCAAAGAAAGAAATCCAAGAAGAGTCGTCTGATGAAGAAAGTGAAGAGGAAAATGTAGAATATTTTGATTTAAAAAGAAAGTGGAACGCGGGGCCTCAAATAAAGCAGTACGAGTATAATAACAGGATATATCAAAGTACAATGAAAGCTAAAGTACTATGGTTTGAGCTGTTTGTGGATTTGATTTATGCTGGAGCAATGAGAAAAGTTGGTACTTTACTGGACTTTGATTTGATTTCATTTGGGATGTACGTGTTGGTGATCATTCCATTTATTTTTCACTGGGAGGAATTTGTACATTTGAATAATTGGGTTTATCAGAAGGGTGTGTTGAGAAAGGTGTTTAATGCGTTAGTCCTTGGAGTAGTGATTCTAATGACAGTTTGCGTGAAATATGGTAATTAATTCTAATCAAAGCGTTTGACCCAGACCCGGATGTTAATACTTCGGGAATATTTCTTGGCTGTCATATAATTTCAATATTAATGATTGAATTGTATATTCTGTATGCAATGTGCAACTCGGTTCCCTATCGCACCACTGAAATGCTTTATTCACCAATCATAAGAGGAATCCAGGCCGTATTCTACCTGAGCGTCAATGTTTTTAAACCTGGATACGATGGAGGTATAACAAACCAAATCATTATCTGGGCGTGTGGAATGTTGTTTGAATTTCTAAGCAGGCTTGGACTTGACTATTGGAGATCAAAATATTCAAAAATCCATCCAGTTACCAATATCAGACACTACCACGAAAGAATAGGGGGTTTTGTAGTTTTGATTTTTGGCGAACTTATTTTAAGTCTCCTTACCGACTTTTCAAAGCAGCATTCCTACAAATTCTTTGTGTATGTGTTTATCTTTTTCTTGATTGCAATGAACATTTTCTTTCTTTACTTTAGACTGGAAACGTCACAGTTCTTTGGTAACTAGCAACTAATTATAGTTCATGCGTTGGAGAATGACAGTAAATTTTGGAAAGTATTGTGGAAGTTTTCTCATATTCCATTTTATGTTGCTCTTGTTGCTTTTGCTGGCTGCATTGAAACCTTCTTGGAGATATTTGAAGAAGATACAGTCATTCAAGATCTATATACCTACAATGCAACTTTAGTTGGTCATAACATTGAACACACTCTAAATTATAGCATCGTTAGTAATTCAACAGCAGCTAGTGTTACTAGAGGTTTGCAAGTAACCTACTGTGGCTCTTTTGCCATTATTTACTTTTTGCTAGGAATAATGGCACTGGCCCACCAAGAAATAGTCAGAGAGGATAAAAAGCCTTTGATTCGGAAAACGTTTAGAATTACCCATAGAGGAATATTGGCTGCTGCTTGGGTTGGAGCCTGCTTTATTCAAGATCAGCACAAGGAAGGATGGATGTATGCTGGATTAGTTTCTTCGACATTTAGTATAATTTTCGAAGAACTGGGAAGACATAGCTACTCTTCAAAAGTCAGAGTTGTAAATAAGTCCACTTCGGCGCTCTTCCCAATAAAATCTAGGGATTCTTTAAAAGAGCAAGTAGTAATAGAAGGGGTTGCTCCAGTAACAATGATTGTGAAAACTAGTGATTAATTTATTAAAATTCTCCAGGAGTGGGTGTGTAGTTTTGAAAAGTAAATTGTTTTAACCATTCTGGTCCGTCTTTTAAATTCTTGTGCATTTCAATTAACGAGTGATTGTATTCGTGTTTTGGATCAACTTCACTAACATAATAGCATCTACGCACTAGCTCTATATTTGAAAATTTGAATGGAGTTTTCATTCGACCAAGATATTTCACATCAAGCAACACATTGCTGAGAATTTCTGAATCCCGATATGCAATTGGACTATAAACAAAAAGATTGAATATCTTTACTCTAATCTCTGGCAATAAGTCCAGCAAAGGCAAAATACGAGATATTTGTAGCAACTCTGTTGCTTGTTGGGTAAATTTCTCGTGGAGGGCCATATTTCGAAGGCTTAGAGCCTGCAATTCGTTTGATAGAGGTATATCATCCGGTAATATTAGCGTTGTGTTGAATTTCATTGCTTCTTCAAAATTATTGTAATTCGAAAGTGAAAGGGATTCCAACAGGCTGTTATGTTGAACTACATGTTGAAAATCTTGAAAATAATAGTTGGGAACCTCGCAATAAACTAGGGATATACTTGGCAAATACTTGTTGAATTTAATTCCATCTGCAATCAACTTGCAATCCGTTAACTTTAATTTTGAGTCCAAAAAATCGAGATGTCTAAGATTTGTATTTCTTTTTAATGCTTCAGTGATATGCTCAATTTGACACTCTTCCTCTGGAAACTCTACCCCAAGAAACACTAAATTTCTAGCTTGAACCAATAAGCACCCCAATTCTTTTGAAGTTTTTGGACACATGTATCCCATGATCTCTAAATACAATAAATTTGGTAAATTGTAAAGTATCTTGACCAATTTCCACAAGAACGGACATTCGTCGCTAAATGAAACACTTAATGCAACGATATGTCTGTAATTATCCAAAAAATCAATCAGTAATACTGTCTCTTTCAAATCCAAGTTTTCCAATTGTAGGTGCAGTAAATTAGTCATTTTTGGCAAAGTGCTCCAAAACATATCAGAAATGCACCCTAGTTTCACATAATAGATGCTCCTGTTTAACTCTAGAGCGCTATGAAATGCATCTTCAAGCTCTTCATCGATTTCATAGTATTCTAATCGAGAAATTGAATTCAATCTCACACTTGCAATCAAATCATGATAGTTGTTTAACGAGTTAAACTGCTCACTGGGCTCATAATCAAGTGGAAGCTCTTCTAATTCTACAATTGGCGGTACGTATATCTCGGTTTCTTCCTCCGATTCGCTCGAATCTTCCATTGGTCTAATTTTTGGTGCATCTACCCCAATAAATAGATTTTCATCAAATATTTGGCACATATTACCATTTTTTCCAGACTCTAATATACTTTCTGTAGTTGCATTATCATTCTGTTTCCGACTCTTTGATTCTCCCACAGGATCAAAAAAGTCAATTGGAAAGATTTCAACAGCTGATTTCCGCTCTTCTATTTTAGTCTCTGAAGATGGATTGTCGGTATCTTGTGCTATTGTTGAGAGTACTGTGGGTTGTAATTGTGGTCGATGGTTGCTGGATACGGTAGTTCGACGTGTTATCCTGCTCTCTGTTTTGGACAACCTGTCTGGGGTACTTTTAACTGATTTTGTAGAAGTTCTCGGCCCCAAACCGGTGGAATTCCTACTTATCTTTGGTAATGAAACTTTCAAGTTGTCTGCTTTATTTGTTTGAACGTCCATGTTGACTTTACGCGTCAATTATTCAAAGATTTATTTCGACTGCCTTTTTAAGGGTCGATTTTAGATCAGGTATTTTCCAATGATCGTATTGTGACAGAGATACAATCATATCCAACAATCGCAGTTTTGTGTTTTGGGACTTGTCAGGAAGTCTTTGAAGGATTAAATCAAACAATAGTTTGCAATTTTGGTTGTGGAACGGTTCTCCATTCATCATCAAATATAAATTCCCAAGAAACTGAACAAAATCATTGTATCTGTACCCGAATCTGCATGCCTCCCAATCAACCACCACAATTTTTCGATGTTCAATATCAACCAACACACTAGCAGGCCACAAATCTCCAAAAATAACTGTATTTGTTACTTCATTACGAACAGTGTTAAAGTATGCTTCAATTTCTAATGCGGGAATGCCAACCATACTTAAACGTTCCGGTATATTCTTTTGATCATTTCTATAGTATCTTACCACTGGCGTATCACTTATAACTTCAGCAGGAACATTTATGCCTCCCAAATCATTGATGAAGGATTGAATTGCATCCGAAATCCAGTTCAAATCCCCAGAAATATCTGTTGACTTTGATAAGAGAGAAAATAAGTTGGTGCAGTGAAAGTATTCCATGAAAATTACGTGATGCCCAGAATCATAAAACAATGGTTTCGGAACAGTCCAAAACTTGTCGTTCTTGGCTAATTTGTAAGCTGCAGACAAAGACTCCCATTCTACCAATGACCGATTTTCGCTCAACTTGATGTTTGGATTGTACTTTAAATATGCTGTGTATTGTTTCAAAACGACGCTAGAATCTGGATACTGAATTTTCCATACATGATTCGCAAGACCGCCAGAGAGCTCCTCCAGTTCAACTGGATTTTTCAAAAATTCTGGAAGGTTTCCAGTTTTCAAATAGTTCAAGATTTCCTGTTTTTGCATAAGAAAATTTAAATTCAACGATGATTGTCAATTTATTAATACTGAGCACCTTCGATTGGAATTTCAGCGATTGCTTTGCGGATGGCGGCAAACTCTTCGTCAGTCAAGGTG
>JADGKB010000148.1:0-28474 GCA_027604185.1 Boothiomyces macroporosus | reverse complement strand
AATGGTAGACTCAGAGGACTCTAAATCCTAGATATGTTGGTTCAAGTCCAACCTGGGGTAAACTGTTGTAGCTTAATGGATAAAGCTGTACACTTTTAATGTATAGATTGAGGGTTCAAGTCCCTCCAACAGTAGTAGAAGTTAAAAAAAGATAAGTAAATCTTAAAATTTATATGTGTATGATCATAGCTCACTATTTACGCAATTTATTGACTTAACACATGCTGGTGAAATTAACAATAATATTGTATTTTGCATAGAGGTGAGAAAGAAATCTATTTACCCAGTTATTCCCTTTTTTATTTCTGGATAATTCATTTCTAGGTTTAGGTATAAGGGTTTTATTCCCTTGCCATTAATCCTTAGCATTTAGCCACAGAATTTTTATAAAAAGAAATTCCCTTAGGCAGCAGTGAGGAATATTGGGCAATGAACGAAAGTTTGACCCAGTCGATAAAAAAATATATTGATAAAAAAAATTAGAAATTAAATTGAAATTCTTTTTTATTAAAGTCCTGGCCAAAACTTGTGCCAGCAGCCGCGGTAATACAAGTAGGGCTGCGTAATTGATAATAAACAGGCATTAAGTGTGATAAGATTGGAGTTAAACTCCTAGAGTAATTAAGATAAATATAGATGAATAATTAAAGTAAGGATGGAATCTGGAGATTTTAGTTAGAAAACCTAAAGCTACTGCATCATTTAATTAATTAACTGACATTGAATCACTAAAGTGTGGGTAGCGATACAGATTAGATACCTGAATAGTCCACACCCTGAATACTGAATGTTTGTATAAGTACTTAATGGGTAAAACATTCCGCCTCCGTAGTATAATCCCAAGATTGAAATGGAATTGATTTAGCGGGTCTTAATATTAACTGTGGATTATTGCGATTTAATTGGTATATACGCCCAAATCTTACCTTCTTTTACTTTTATTTAAGTGAATCTTTAGATTCTTTGGTGTTGCATGGCTGTTGTTAGTCAATTCAGTAATGATTAATTGACAAAAATCACCTTTTTGTGTTTAACTACAAGTAATCATGGCCCAATAAGAAGGGCTATACGCGTAATACAAAGATAATTTTAATTCTTTAAATATTATCTCAGTTCAGACAATTACCTGTAATGGTTTTTCTAAGTTGGAATAGTTAGTAATCGCCTCTTTTAGAATAAGGCGGTAAATATTTTATTAAGATTGTATAAATTGCCTGTCACTGCCGTTGATTTATTATTAATTTAATTGATAGATGGTAGAAGTCATAACAAAGTCGTGGTATCGGAAGATGTTGCGTAATTAGATAAAAATTAAATTTCTTTCCTATATTATTTAAATATTTTATTTTTTGTATTCTTAAATCTTTTTTTTCTTTTTATTATGTTAAAGTAGGGTAAATTCATTGGTGCTGGTTTAGCTTTATTTGGTTTAACAGGTGCTGCTATTGGTATTGGTTTAATCTTCTCTTCTTATATTAGTGGTGTTTCTCGTAACCCTGCTTTACAACCTCAATTATTCAGTATTGCTATTTTTGGTTTCGCTTTAGTTGAATCTTTAGGTTTATTCTCTTTAAAGAAGAGTTTAATGATGTTATATGCTATCTAATTTTTTTTTATTATTTAATAAGAGGTATAGTTTAATGGTAGAATAAAGATCTCCAAAATCTTTGATGTAGGTTCGATTCCTACTACCTCTATTATCAGAGTGTAGCTCAAATGTAGAGCATTAGCTTTGGGAGCTAAAGGTTGCGTGGTCGAACACGTCACTCTGAAAAAGAGTATGGAAAATTGTAAAAAAATACGTCTGATGACGGATAAATTAAAAAAAATTATGTTAATAAAAATTTTATATTTAACTTTATGTTCTTTTGGTATAATATCTGCTTTTATGATCTTAACTTCTTTAAATCAAATTACAAGATTAGGTTTTATTATTAAGGTCTTTATTTTTAATGCTTTAATTTTTATTCTTTTAGATAATTATTTTTTAGGATTAACTTATATTATTGTTTATGTTGGAGCTATTGCTGTTTTATTTATTTTTGTAATAAAGATGGTTAATAGTTCTAATGAATTAAATAAAAAAAATAATTATAATCAAAATAGATTATATGATGTTCTTTTATTTGTATTTTTATCTTCTTTAATTATTTATCTTTTTTCTAATTTTAATATAATTAATTAGGAATCTACTAAAGGATTATATTTATATAATTATTTCTATATCGATTATTTTACTGAATTCTTATCTTTTTCTGATATTGAATCTTTAGCTTTTATTTTATTCTTAGCTTATCCTATAGTTATAGTTTTAATTGGAATAATATTATGGATTATTTTAATAGGAATTTTAAGAATTAGTAATAATAATTAATTTTTATTAATTTTTGATTGTATAAGAACTCATAAGAGTAAAATTTTGTTTTTACAAAATTAATTTAAAAATATTATGAATAATATAATTTCTTATGGTATAAATTTTTCAGGTATTTTAATATTAATTAGTTTATTAATATTATTAAATATTAAAGCTAATAATGGTAAAAATTTAATTATTTTAATTATTTCTTTAGAATTATTTTTATTAGCTATCGCTCTCTTATTTATTCATTTCTCCTTTTTATTAGATGATTTAACAGGATCTTTATTTTCTTTAATATTATTACCTTTAGCTGGTTCAGAATCAGCTATTGCTTTAAGTATATTAATATCATATTATCCAAAACGTGGAAGTATAAATCATTAAGAAAGGTCAAATTAAGTTATTTAGTTTTATTACAGAGATAAAAAAAAATTTTTTTTTCTCTATTATTTTTTATTTTATGATAACTAGTTTAATTATTATTTTAATTGTAGTTGTTAAGGTTATTTTTGCTACTTTAAGTGAAAGAAAAGTTAAGGGTGCTTGTCAAAGACGTATAGGTCCTAATACAGTTGGTATATATGGTTTATTACAACCATTAAGCTAGTGGTTTTAAAATAAGGCTTATTATGAGTAAATAAATATTTATTATTCATAAGATTATTGAATAATCTTTAACGACTTACGCCTTACAAATAAATTAAATATTTGAAGAAATAGTCTAATATTTTTTATAACAATAGCATATTTTTATAGATTTGGTATATCCATTTAATCAAAATTGGGCCCAGATTTTATAACAATATTTTTGTAGTTAAAAGAATATGAAATCAAGATTTTATTAGTTTTATTTAGTAGATTTATTTTATAAACTTTTTATTTAATAATGATGAAAGTTTTTTATTAATTTGATTTTTATCTCTATTTAAAAGTTCTTTAAACTTTATAATTTTATTTTTAAATATAATAGATGACCTAGTGTTAAAAGATTTAAAAGATATAATAAGATTTTTCATTGCTCTAATATGAATAATTATTTCTATATAAAAAAAAGATAATAAATCAGATATTTATAAAATCACTTATTTACCTTATATATTATTTTTTTATATTGGTAATTCTTAAGATTTAGGTAATTGATTATAATATTATCGTTTTATTACTACAAAATATATTGGTATTAATAGATGTATTTTATTAGTAAAATTAGATATTGATATTTCTTTTAAAGGTTTTTATTATAATAATAAATTTATTATTCTTGAAATTTATTTTTTTTAATTATTTATTCTTATTTAAAATATTTCCTATAGTAGCAGATGGTGTAAAATTAATATTAAAAGAAAAGATTATACCTAATAATGTTAATGGATTTTTATTTGTATTTAGTCCTTTTTTCTTTTTTGGTATTTCTTTATTAAATTGGGTAGTAATTCCTTTAAATTATGGTATTAGTATTAGTGATTTTCAAGGTATAAGTGTTCTTTTTTCTATTACTTTATCTGAAATTTCTATTTTAGGTTTATTATATGCTGGTTATTCTAGTAATTCTAAATATAGTTTATTAGGTAGTTTAAGATCTATTGCTCAAATGATTAGTTATTCTGTAACTAAGAGTTTAGCTATTATTTGTATATTATTTACTGTAGGTTCAGTAGATTATTTAACTATTTTAGAATCTCAAATTAATAATGGATTATATTTAGCTTTATTACCTGTAACTATTATTCTTATTATTACTTGTGTTGCTGAATTAGGTCGTCCTCCATTTGATTTATTAGAAGCTGAATCAGAGTAGGTAGCTGGTCATATGACTGAATATAGTTCTATTTCTTTTGCTTTCTTTTTTTTAGCAGAATACAGTATGATGTTATTCATGGGTGTTTTTATTAGTGTATTATTATTTGGTTAGAGTACTCCTGTACCTTTCTTATTTTTTTTATTTTTAATTAGAGCTTCTTTTCCTAGAGTTCGTATTGATAATATTTTATATTTTAATTGGGGTCATTTATTACCATTTTTAACTGGTTATATTATTTTATTATATCCTTAGTTATTAATTTTATCTTAATAATTTAAATTTAACTTAATTTTAGTTACTTAGTTTTTTTCCTTTTTTTTTATTTATTATGGGTATTTTACAAATTAGTTTAATTATACTTATTGTTATTTCTGCTATGTATTTAATTTCATTTTGGGCTATTCCTAAAAAAGGTGATTTAGAAAAATTAAGTGCTTATGAAAATGGATTTAATCCTATTGGAGATGCTAGAATGAAAATTGATATTATTTATTGGATTATAGGTTTATTATATTTAATTTTTGATTTAGAATTAATATTTTTAATTCCTTTTGCTTCTATTATTTATTCTATTAATTCTTTTTTTGCTTTTTCTGCATTAATGTTTTTTTTAATTATTTTAGCTTTAGGTTTTGCTTATGAATATATATCTAATGCATTAAATATTTTACCTCCTAAAATTCAAAATTAAAAAATTTTGTTACTTAAATTTTTTCTTTTCTATGTCTAGTCTAAGACATTAAATTAGACCTTTATAATAAATTAAATATTTGAAGAAATTTTATTTATATATTTTATGAGAATTACTAAAACTAATCCTTATTTAACTTTAGTTAATGAATTTATTATTGATTCCCCTGCTCCTATGAACATTAATTATTTTTATAATTTAGGTTCTTTATTAGGTTTAAATTTAGTTGTTTTAATTATTACTGGAGTAACTTTAGCTATGCATTATGCACCTACAGTAGAATTAGCATTTATTTCTTCAGAACATATTGTTCGTGATGTAAATAATGGTTATTTAATTCGTTATACTCACTGTAATGCTGTTAGTATGTTCTTTATTATGGTTTATATTCATATCGGTAAAGCTTTATATTATGGTAGTTATAGAGCTCCTCGTAGATTATTATGGATTGTAGGTGTGGTAATCTTTATAATTAAGATGGCTAATTTGTTGGCCAAAATATATTTATTAATTTTTAAAGGTATTTTTATTAATTTTACTAATAAATCTTTTATTTACGATCAAAGATCTGATACTTATAATATATTTAATACTGCTATACCTTTAGCTTTTATTGCTCCTCGTGTTAGGGCAAATAAAAGAATAGGTCCTCATAGTTAGAAAGTATTAAGTATATTAGTAGGTAGTTTATTAGGTGATGGTCATTAGCAAAAAATATCCAATAATTCTTATAGATTTAGATTTGAACAATCTGAAAAACATAAAGATTATATTTTTTGGTTGCATAGACAATTAAAAAAATTAGGTAAGACTTCTTTAAAACCTATTACAAAAAGAATAAGATCTAATGGTAATATTATGTATTATTTTTATACTTATACTTTTAGTAATTTTTGTTTTTTACATAATGATTTTTATGGTAATTTTCCTTATAAAAAAAGAATACCTTTAAATATTTATCTTTTTGAAGAATTATTAACTCCTCAAGCATTAGCTATATGGATAAAGGATGATGGAGGTACACAAAAATATGGATTAACAATTGAAACTCATTCTTTTACTGAAAAAGAAGTGGATTATTTATGTGAACTTTTATTTAGAAAATTTAATTTAAATTGTAATAAAAACAAAACAGGTACTATAAATCAATTTAGAATTCGAATTAAAGAAGAATCTTTAAAAGATTTAGCTATATTAATTAAACCTTATATTCATATTAGTAAGTATTATAAATTAAGAAAATATCTTAATTAATAAATATATAGTCCTACTTAGATTGTCACGGCAACAAAAGAGTTTAATTATTCTCTTATTTTATAGCAATATTTATATAAAATATAAAATTACAAGTAGATCCATTTAGTGGATTAATAAAATTAAGTCCGTGTTTACTAATTTTATTAGGCTATGCTGAAGAAACGATTAAAAAGATAACTTTTCATCTTCAGATCGTAGGTGGTATAAAACATCTCGACAGACTGGATCCTCAGCAGGTGGCTGGAATGCTGCTCAATGCACAGTCGGAATTCAAACCCACGAATATAAATATTTGCGGAGTTATCAAGGCCTTTAGGGTACAAGATATTAAAATTAGGAGAAGTAGACTATTAAAGAGTCGAGCAGTAATTAAAAATTGCTTATATTTTAATATTTGAATTTGACAGCTTTTATTGGTTATTATGGCCAAAAATGGTTAAAAAATTTTCGTAACTTTTCATCTAAAAATTCTAAATCAGATTTTCCTGAATCTTCTCCTGAATCTTCTCCTAAAAATTCTCTTGAATTTTTTCCTAAAGATTCTCCTGAAGATTCTAAATTAAATTATAAAAAATCAAAGAATCCTATTAATCATGCTATAAAAATTTATGATAATTTACATTTAATTGAAACACAAATTTTAATTAGAAATGAAAATAGTCATAAAGCTGCTATTTATATGATTTATAATAAAATATCTCATCATTTTTATATAGGTAGTGCTATTACTAATAGAATAAATGTTAGATTTAGAAATCATTTATTTAATGGTACAGGTAATAATCTTACTAAAAAAGCAGTAAATAAATATGGAGTACATAATTTTAAATTTATTATTTTAGAATATTATCCTGGTATAATTTTAAAAGAAAATTTAAAAAAAGAACATATTTTATTACTTGAAAGAGAAAATTATTGGATTAATTTATTAAATCCAACTTATAATATTTTAAAAACAGCTATTCCTGGTCCTAGTAATTATACTCATTCTCTTGAGACAAAACTTAAAAAGAGAGAAAATTATAGTGATGAAAGAAGAGAATTTATTAGAAATCTTAATTTAAATAAATCTCCTAATATTGATACTAGAAAAAGAAAGCAAGAATCTGCTATTAATAGATATAAAAATGATCCATCTTTAATAGAAAGAATTAATAAATTGACTAGTAAACCAGTTACTTTATAGGATTTAGATAATAATATAATTCAAAATTTTTCAGGAGTTCGTGCTTTATCTAAACATTTAAAATGTTGTCATAAAACAGTTAATAAAGCAATACATAATAAAAGTATTTTAAAAAAAATATATTTAGTTAAATATACTAAAGATCTTAATTAATCATTATAATTTTTTAAATATTTTCATATTTTATTGTTAATTGGTAATGATTTTATTTTAAATAAATTTAGAATTTTTTATAATACTTAGATAATCAGACAAAATTTAAACCATAGTCAATTTTTCATAAATTGGCAACATCTTAGTTAACGGTCAACCCGTAATTCTAAATGAGAGACCGTCAATTTCACAAATTATAAGGTAAAAAAATCATTATTATCATCCTTAAATTTTGTTACTCACATTTGTTTGAGTTTGAGATTGCTACAGACTACTTCTAAGATGGGTGAAGATTATTTATCTTTGCTTAATGTATAGTCGGATTCTTTGAAGGATAAAATTTAACCCCTAATCCTTTTGTCAAGACTAAAGAACTTTTAATAAAAAAGTTTAATAGAACAGCTAAGTAATTTTAGAATCTATTGTTATTTGTAACCATTGTAATTACTTATAAAGATTTGTATGTATAGATTTGGGGTCAAATGAGTTAGTGGGGTATATTAAATGCCCAAAATGGAATTATGCAGAATAGCTGTAATTTAGAAGATCAAAATCTTCTATTTGGATTTAATATTAATGCCTTTTTTAAAGTAAGATCTAATAAACGTATAGGTCCTCATAATAAAGAAGTTTTAGATTTTTTAATAGGTAGTTTATTAGGAGATGCTTATTTAGAACGTCATGGTTTAGGTTGTAGATTTTGTTTTCAACAAGAATCTTCAAATAAAGAATATTTATTATGGTTACATAATTTTTTAACTAATCTTGGTTATGTTAATGAAAAAATACCTAAAATTCAAACTAGGATAGGTAATAAAGGTCAATTACGTTATGTTTTAAGATTTAAAACAATGACTTTTTCTAGTTTTAATTGGATTCATAATGAATTTTATCCTAATGGTAAAAAAATTGTACCTTCTTTTATTTCTTATTATTTAACACCTTTAGCTTAGGCTATATGGATTATGGATAATGGTAGTAGAAGTGGTGAGGCTTTAAAAATTTCAACAAATAGTTTTACTTTTATTGAATGTCAATATCTTAAATCTATTTTAGTTAATAACTATAATTTAAAAATAAGTATTCATAAAACCGGTGTTCTTAATCAATATAATTTATATATTCATAAAAGTTCAAAGACAGAACTTTACAATATTGTAAAACCTTATATCCACAATAGTAAGAAATATAAATTTAATCTTTAATCCAAACCATAGTCTTATCGGGTAAGTTTTAAATATGAATCTTACTATTATTATGCAATTTATATAAAAAAATAATAATGTAATTTTAAGGCAATGTCACTGTTAATAGGTCAAAGTTTACAAGACCATCGGTTGTATATACGACCGCGACAGACTGGATCAGTGATGGGTGGCTGAAATGCTGCTTAATGTACAGTCGGATTCTTAAAATTTAAAGATTTCAAAGAAATCTTAAATTTTTCAAGGCTTCCATGCACAATTTATTTTGTAAATCAATATTGTATAATTTGATTCATTGAGAAGTACAAGAAGTCATTAAAGGGACTTTTAAGAATTGGCAACCGTAATTACTAATTTATTCTCTGCAATTCCTTTTGTTGGAGGTGATTTAGTAGAACTAATTTGGGGTGGTAGTAGCGTCGATCAACCTACTTTAAATAGATTCTTTAGTTTACACTTTTTATTACCTTTCATTTTATGTGCTTTAGTTGTAATGCATTTAATTGCTTTACATCAACATGGTAGTAATAACCCAGTAGGTATTTCAAGTAATACAGATAAAATTACATTTCATCCTTATTTTACTGTTAAAGATTTAGTAGGATTTTTATGGTATGGTTTAATTTTATTTGGCTTAGTATTCTTTGCTCCTCATTATTTAGGTGATCCTGAAAATAATATTATGGCTAATCCTTTAGTAACTCCTCCTCATATTGTACCTGAATGGTATTTTTTACCTTTCTATGCTATATTAAGATCAATTCCTAATAAATTATTAGGTGTAATTGCAATGTTTAGTGCTTAGTTAATTTTAATTCCTTTATCATTTATTCATACTTAGAATATTCGTTCTAATAGATATAGACCTTTAAAGAACTTTGCTTTCTGGATTTTTGTATTTAATTTCTTATTTTTATTATGGTTAGGTGCTTGTCCTGTAGCTGAACCATATGTTACTTTAGGTCAAATTTCTACAGTTATTTATTTTGGTTATTTCATTTTATTAATGATTTAGGGTTAAATTAATCTTATAATTTAATTTGGGAATATAGTAAAAAAGATAAAAATAAAAAAATTGTAAAATTTTTAAAATTTAATTGTTAAATCTTTAATATTTCAATATTTATGAATCGTAGATCTTTTGCTACACATCCTTATCATTTAGTTGATATTTCTCCTTGGCCTATTTTAATGTCTTTTGCTTTATTATCTGGAGCTTTAGCTTTAGTTAGTTGGTAGACATTAGGTGAAAATAGTAATTTAGTTTATTTAATAATTTTAAGTAATATAGTTCTTATCTTTATTTTATGGTTAAGAGATGTTATAAGAGAAGGTAAAGCTGGTTTTCATACTGAAGCTGTTGCTTCTGGAATTAAGTTAGGATTTATTTTATTCTTAGTTTCTGAAGTTATGGTATTCTTTAGTATTTTCTGGACTTATTTACATAGTTCTTTAAATCCTAGTGTTGAATTAGTATTTTGGCCACCTTTAGGTATTAATGCTGTAGATTATTTAAGTTTACCTTTATTAAATAGTATTTTATTATTATCTGGTGGTTTTATTGCTACTTGGGGACATCATGCTTTTTTAATGGGTAATAAAACAAATGCAATTTTAGGTTTATTAATAGCTATTATTTTAACTATTTTCTTCTAGTATTTACAATATATTGAATATAATTTTGCTGAATTTACTATGAGTGATTCTGTTTATGGTTCTTGTTTCTTTGCTGGTACTGGTTTACACGGTATTCATGTTAAGATGGCTGTAATTTTTTAGTTAGTAGCTACTTACAGAATTTATAGTGATTCTGTTACAAGTACTCATGCATTAATTTTAGATTTCTCTTTAGTTTATTTCCACTTAGTTGATGTTGTTTGGTTAGCTTTATATTAGGTATTCTATTTCTGGGGTTCTTAATATATTATTTAAATTATGAAAGTGTAATATAAAATAATTATGAAATTAAGAGAATAAATAATTCTAAATTAGAATTAATTTTTTTAATATGAAAAATTTCTTTTGATTTTCTTTTTTAGCATGAAACATGCTTCTTTTATGATTAATAGATGGTTATTATCTACTAGTGCTAAAGATATTGGTGTAAAGTATATTATTTTCGCTGGTTTATCTGGTATAGTAGGTAGTTCATTATCCTTTAAGATTCGTTTAGAATTAAAGAGTGGTGGTGAAGTATATTTTTTAGGTGAAAATCATCAATATAATGTTGTTATTACTGGTCATGCTTTATTAAAGATTTTCTTTAAGGTAAAGCCTGCTTTAATGGGAGGGTTTGGTAATTGGTTAGTTCCAGTAATGATTGGTTGTCCTGATATGGCTTTCCCAAGATAGAATAATATCGGTTTCTGGTTATTACCACCTTCTTTAATTTTATTAGTCACTGGTATGTTTACTGGTGGTGCAGGTACTGGATGGACAGTTTATCCTCCTTTATCTGATTCTGGTTTCAGTAAGGGACCTGCAGTAGATTTATCAATTTTATCTTAGCATATAGCTGGTATTAGTAGTTTATTAGGTTCTATAAATTTAATAGTTACTATTATAAATATTAGAGCTCCTGGTTTAACTTTTGAAAGATTACCATTATTTGTTTGGGCTGTTTTTGTTACTGCATGGTTATTAGTTTTATCTTTACCAGTATTAGCAGGTGCAATTACTTTATAGTTATTAGATAGAAATGTTAATACCTCCTTTTATGATGTAAATGGTGGTGGTGATAACATTTAGTACCAACATCTTTTTTAGAATAGTTTTTTACTTTTTAAAACAGAATGGCTTAAAATTAATCCTTTAAAAGAATCCGAACTACCTGATGATGATTTTTTACATTGGTTTATAGGATTTACGGAAGGTGATGGTTGTTTTTTAGTAAATAAAAGAAATGAATGTGCATTTATTTTAATTCAAGGTGAACAAAATCTATACATTTTATATAAAATTAGAGATAAATTAAAAAAGGGTCAAATAATAAAACAAGGTCCTCGAATTTATAGATTAATAATACAAAAAAAAGAATATTTAAGATTGATAGCCTTGTTATTTAATGGTAATATTATATTACCAACAAGAAAAATTTTATTTAATAAATTTTTAAAGTCTTTAAATAAAAAATTAGATAATCCTATAGATTACCTTACATCCAATAATCATATTTCATTAAATAATACATGGTTATTAGGATTTACGGAAGCAGAAGGTTGTTTTACTATAAGTTTACTAAAAAATTCTTTAGCTTTTCGTACAAGATTTTTTTTATCTCAAAAAGGTGATATTAATATTCCAATATTAAGTGAATTAATATAGCTTTTTAATACAGGTAATATAGAAGGTCATTCAAAAAAAGATAATTATTCTTATGTAATTTCAGGATTAAAAAATGTAAAAAATATATATAATTATTTTGATAAATTTCCTTTTTAGGGAATAAAAGGAGATAGTTATTTAGCATTTAAAGAATTAAATAAAAGAATTGAAAATAAAGAACATTTAGATTTAATTAAAAGAAAAGAATTAATCTATTTAAGTCACAATATTAATAGAAAAATAAAATAAAGTAAAAATTTTGAAAAACAGGAATGGTTTTTACAAAAAATATTTAAGTAAAAAAAAATTTTTTTTTACTCCGTTTGTAATTGAAAATAATAAAGTAGATGTCTAAGTAAAATATTTAAATTATTTCTTTAGAAGTAAGAAAAAAATCTTTATTATTAAAAATAAATATTAAAATATTTATTTACCATCATCCTAGTCCCCACCTTTTAGGTGGCTTCCACCGACATGGGGAAGTAAAAAGAAATTAAAAAAATTTCTTAAGGGCGACATTTCTGAAAACGGTCAATTCATCTTTATTATAGAAAAGACCGTCGGGTATTTCATTTTTATTATGGTATTCGCGACAGACTAGGTCAGAAATGGGTATGAGAGAAAAAATTCTCTAAATTGCTTAATGTATAGTCGGTAATCAACTGTAATATAATATTTTTTTATATTATTGCACAATTTTAGAAATAAAAATCTAAAAAGGGGTCTTAAATTAAGTACATAAGATTTTTGATTATGGGTTTTTCGGTCAAGGATGGCCCTTAAATCAATCTTTAAAGATTGATTTAATGCAACAAACTATATGCGAGGAGTTTCTATTAAATGTAGAAAATACTAATGTAATAAGTAGCTTATATAGTTCCTCATTAGTAAAAAAGTTTCTAACTGGAAATAATTTGCAAGTAACCAAAGTGTTTAACTCACAAGTAGGAACTTCAGAGGCCATACGTTTGTTTTCTTCAATAAGTGATAATAATTGGAAAGAATGGTTAGCTGGTTTAATTGATGGGAATGGTTGTTTTCTATTATCTAAAAAAGGTTATACTAGTTTAGAAATAACTATGGATATTAGAGATGAGCATTGTTTAAATATAATAAAAAATCGTTATGGTGGTTCGATTAAACTAAGATCTGGACTAAAAGCTATAAGATATCGTTTACATCATAAAGAAGGTTTATTAAAATTAATAGATGATGTTAATGGAAATATTAGAAACCCCATTAGAATTCTACAGTTTAACAGAGTTTGTAATCATAAGAATATTTATGTTTTAAACCCATTAGAATTATCTAAAAATAATGGATGGTTTGCAGGAATGATAGATTCAGATGGAACTGTTACTTACAATAAAATTAATGGACAATTAGCAATATCTGTTTCAAATAAATATCCTGAAATATTAAAATCATTTGTTACTTTTTTTGCTGGAAATATTTATCCAGATCGTGGTAAATACCCTTCTTTTAAATGGTATATTTCTAAAAAAGAAGATATTTTATTATTTTTAGAATATAGTAAATTAATACCTCTTCGTTCTGAAAAAAATAAAAGATTACTTCTTATTCCACAATTATATAAATTAAAATCACTTAAAGCTCATAAAGAGCCAGATAATTCCAATTTAGGAAAAAGTTGGAAATACTTTATAAATAAATGGGATTCTTACGGAAGTTAAAGACATGGTCCATATTTCGCATCCTGAAGTATATATTTTAATTTTACCAGCATTTGGTATTGTAAGTCATATAATTTCTAGATTTGCTCAAAAAGCTATTTTTGGTTCTATCGGTAAGGTCTATGCAAAGATCTCTATTGGTGTATTAGGTTTCATTGTTTGGAGTTAGATGGCTCACTTTCTTTATGAAAAGATTGATAATAAAAAAAATTTTGCTATATGCTCGGAAATTTCAACGCTAATAAGTACTTTGTATAGTAAAAATCTTATTAGTTATAATCAACTAGCAGGAAAAAACAAAATACATACTAATATATTAGATCAAACTCAATTAAAAATTAAAAGATATTAGTCTTGTAATAAAAATAATAAAGTTTGTTCCTCAGAGACTACACGCGAAAAATCTTTATTAAATTTGGAAAAATTTTATAGCTTATCAAAAATAAAAGTTTTAAGCTATAATGAATTAGATCCTAATTGGTTAATGTGGTTTATAGGATTTACGGAAGGTGATGGTGCCATTTTAGCTTATAATAATTCGCCACGATTTGTACTAACTCAAAAAGAAGGTGAAATATTATATCATATTCAATCTATTTTAGGTTTAGGTATTGTAAAATTATATCCTAATGGTATTTATAGATATACTATTAATAAACAAGAAGAAATAAGAAATTTAATTTTTTTATTTAATGGTAATTTAGTTTTACCCCATAGAATATCACAATTAGCTGTTTGGATTGAAATTTTTAATTCTAAAAATCTTTTACCTAAAAATTATATCTAGTGTAAAACCCCTAGGGAGTTAAATTTAAATGATGCTTGGTTATCTGGTTTTACAGATGCAGAAGGTTGTTTCAATATAAATATTTTTAAACGTATAACTACTAAATCAGGTTATCGTGTAATATTACGATTTATTTTAGATCAAAAAAATGGAGAAAATCTTTTTGATAAAGTTAAATAGTTATTAGGTTACGGATATTTTAAAATAAGACCTAAAACTGAAAATGTTTATAGATTTACTTTAAATGAATTTAAAGGTATTTCAATTGTTTATGATTACTTTAATAAATTTCCATTAAAAACTAAAAAATCTAAATCTTATGAAAACTTTATAAAAGTTTATAATAAGATTTTAAATAAAGAACATTTAACTGAAGAAGGATTGAATAAAATAAAAAATTTAAAAAAAGCCATAAATCTTAATAATAGTTTAACTATTAAAACAGGATCCTCTTTAAAAGATTAAGATATAGTCCAATTTCCCATATTTTTGGGTAATATGCATCACATGTATTTAGTAGGTTTAGATATTGATTCTAGAGCTTATTTTACTAGTGCAACTATAATTATTGCTTTACCAACAGGTGTTAAAATCTTTAGTTGGATTGCAACTTTATATGGTGGTAGAATGAATTATTATTCTCCATTTATAATCTGTTTAGGTTTTTTAATTTAGTTCACTTTCGGTGGATTTACAGGTATTATTTTAGCTAATGCTAGTTTAGATATTGCTTTACATGATACTTACTTTGTTGTAGGTCATTTTCACTATGTATAGTCTTTAGGTGCTGTATCAGGTATATTTGCAGCATTTTTCTATTGGTCAGGAAAAATTTTTGGTTATCAAGCAAATGAAAAATGGGTATTAATTTTTGTAATCTTATTTAATATTGCAATTAACTTAGTTTTCTTTCCAATGCATTTCTAGGGTCTAGCTGGTAAGCCAAGAAGAATTCCTTTATATCCTGATGGATATTTAGGTTGGAATAATATTATGTCATTAGGTACAATTTTAACTGTAATGTCAGTAATAATATTCTTATATATTGTAAGTAATAAATTATTTGTTAATAGTAAAAATTACTTAGCTCCTGTGACTTATTCTAAATTTATTAATTTAAAAAAAAATAAAAAAAAATGTGAAAAAAAAAAGAAAAAGAATTCTAATAACAGAATTTCTCATTTTCAATAATTTAAATGAAAAATATATAACGAAGTTTTTATACTTAAAAAGTTTCTTAATTATGTCTATTTTTTTATTAATTAAGCCAATTACTACTATTTAGATATTATTATTTACTAATTTAAAAGAAGATAATATTAATAATAGTAAAAGATATATAAAAATAAGTTTAATAGGTACTATTTCTAACTTATTTATTACATAGATATTAAAGCATTTATATGATTATAATTCTATAAATTTTCAATTTATGTTTTTTGTGGGTGATTTAGCTATCATGGGTTTAGATGGTATTTCTTTATGGTAGATATTATTAGTAAATATAATAATACCTATAGTAATTTTAAATAGTTGGAAAGATATAAAATTAGAAAAAAAAGGAAAAAATCTATTAAAAAATTTTATTATTTTAGTATTATTTGTTAATGTTGGTTCTATTTCAGTATTTATAGTTTTAGATCTTTTATTATTTTATATTTCTTTTGAAATGGTTCTTATTCCTATGTATTATTTAATTGGTATATATGGTAGTCGTAATAAAAAAATAGAATCAGCACAAAATAAGTTATTTTTATATACATTATTTGGTTCATTATTTTTATTATTAGCTATTGTTATAATTTATATAGAAACTGGTACTACAGATTATCAAACATTATTAAATATACCTATATCTGAATCTAAGCAAAAATTTTTATTTATCTTATTTTTAATTTCTTTTTAGGTTAAATCTCCTACTTCTCCTGTTCATACTTGGTTACCTATAGCTCACGGCGAAAGTAGTACAGGTACTAGTGTAATATTAGCAGCTATATTATTAAAATTTGCTACTTTTGGATTTTTAAGATATACTATACCTTTATTTCCTATAGCTTCTAATTATTTTATTCCATTAATATTTACTTTATCTATAATTTCTATAATTTATTCTTGTATTATTGCTTAGACTTTAATTGATATAAAAGTATTGATTGCTTATTCTAGTATTATTCATAAGAATGTTTCTAATATAGGAATATTCTCTAATAATATTAATGGATTAGCTGGTTCATTTGCTTATTCTATATCACATGGTTTAATTTCAGGAGGATTATTTTTATTAGTAGGGATGTTATATTCACGTTATCATACTAAAAATATTAAATATTATAGAGGTTTATCTTTAATTAAGCCTGTATTTATTTTATTCTTTTTCTTATTTACTTTAAGTAATTTATCTTTTCCTTTAAGTTTAGGATTTATAGCTGAAAATTTAATTTTATTTAGTAGTATAGAAATATCTCCTTTTGTTACTTTATTTATTTCTTTAGCTTGTCTTTTATTACCAATAGTTAAGATATGGGCATTCCAAAGAATATCATTTGGACGTATATCAAATTATTTACCAACAATATATGCAGATATTAATATTAAAGAAATTAATTTATTATTTATATTAATTCTTTATAGTACAATATATGGTATATTACCTAAAAATTTATTAGAATCAATTTTTATTCCATTATCTTCTATTTAGGTTTAAAAATTTTTATTCAATTTATTTAGTTTAAATAAAAAATTTCAAAATTTAGTAGTGTAGTTTAAAGTAAAAAAATCTTATTTGATACATTAAAAAAATTAATTTTATTATGCCACAATTTTCACCATTATGGTTTATCAATTTATTATCATGGGCTTTTGCTATTTTTTCTTTTGTAATTTGGTATACACAATCAATAACATTACCAAGTATTTTAAAAATTAAATTAAGTAGAATTATTAAGTAGTTTAATTAAGATAATAATTAATTAATTTAATAAAAAAGAATTTCAAAATTTAGAAAAATATATAAATGAGATCCAGATTTTTTTAATATTTATTTATTTCGTTTATATTAATATTTAACTTATGTATAAGAATTCACCAAAGGAACAATATATTATTTATCCAATATTTAATCTTAATATAACAATAACTAATGTTATTTTATATTTATTTATTTCCGCTTTTTTAACTATTTTATAGGGTAAAGGTATAATGAAAGGTAATATTTTATCTAATAATTGGGGTATATTAAGCGAATCATTATATAGAACTATATTATAGATGATTGAAAATTTTGTAGGAAGAAAATATAGTATTTATTTACCATTATTTTATTCTTTATTTCATATAATTTTATTTTCAAATTTATTAGGTTTAATACCTTATTCTACTACATCTACAGCTGAAATTGTTTAGACATTATCTATTGCATTTACATTATAGATAGGTATATTTTTAATTGGTATTTTAACTCATCAATTACGTATTTTAACTATTTTTTTACCTAGTGGTACTCCTTTAGCATTAATTCCTATAAAGATAGTTTTAGAAATTTTAGGTTATATTTTTAGAATTATTAGTTTAGGATTAAGATTAGGAATTAACATGATTACTGGTCATACTTTAGTTAAAGTAATTGTTGGTGGTATCTGGGTTGGTTATTTAAAAGGAACAAGTATAATAATATTAGCAGCTCCTTTAATATTATTAACAACATTTTTAGCTTTAGAAATATTAATTTCTTATTTACAAGCTTATATTTTAGTTTTCATTACAATTTTAACATTAAAAGATATTACTAAGAGTTAATTTATATTAATTTAATAAAGGATTAATTTAAAAGTAGTTAATTTTTATATAAATTTTAAATTATTTATTATGTATTTAACATTATTAATTTTACCATTATTAGGTAGTAAGATTGCTAATAATAGAAAAGTAGGTACTAAAAATGGTCCAATTATTTCAGTAATTTGTAAGATTTTAGCATCTATTTGCTGTTTAGGTATTTATTATGAAGTAGCTATTAAGGGATCTCCAGTTTATTTAAAATTAGGAAATTGGATAGATTTTGGTAATATTTTAATTGAATGGTCATTTATATTTGATACTTTAACAGTTACAAAGTATTTACCTATAGTTTTAATTTCTTGTTTAATACAAAAGTATTCATTAGAATATAAGGAAACTGATCCTCACAAATCTCGTTTTTTTAGTTTTTTAAGTAAGTTCTGTTTAGCTATGTTAATTTTAGTTTCTGGTGAAAATTTCTTTTTAATTATTATGGGTTGGGAATTAGTTGGTTTAGCTAGTTATTTATTAATTAGTTTTTGGAATACAAGAATTTCTGCTAATAAGGGTGCAAAGAGTGCATTATTTCAAAATAAAATAGGGGATTTAACATTTATATTAGGATTAACTTTATTTTTAGCTATATTTGGTGATTTATCTTTAGCTACAATATTTAGTTTAGCTAGTCATTTAAATCAAGATTTAGTTTTTATTTTAACTATTTTAATTTTAATTACTGGTGCTTCTAAATCTGCTTTATTTCCTTTAAATACTTGGTTATTAAGAGCCAAGGAAGGACCTACTTCAGTTAGTGCATTATTACATAGTTCTACCAAGGTAACTGCTGGAGTATATTTATTAATAAGAATAAGTCCATTATAGGAATATTCTTCTACTACTTTAATTATTATTATATGGTTAGGTTCTATTGGCGCTTTATTTGGAGCTAGTGGTGCTTTAATTGAAAATGATTTAAAAGGTATAATTGCTTATTCTACTGCTAGTCAATTAGGTTATAAGACAGTTGCTGTAGGTCTTAGTCAATATAATATAGCTTTATTTCATTTATAGAAGCATGCAGCGTTTAAATCATAGTTATTTTTATCTGCAGGTGCAATTCTTCATAGTTTACAAGATAGTCAAGATATCAGAAAAAAGGGTAGTTAGAATATTAATACTCCTATAACTTATTTAGTATTTTTATTTGGTTCATTATCTTTAATGGCTGCACCATTTTTAAGTGGTAAGTATTCTAAAGATTTAATTTTAGAAATTTTATGTGTACCTCATAATTTTTCTCATACTATTGCTTATATTCTTACTTTATTTGGAGCCTTATTAACATGTAGTTATAGTATTAGAGTATTTATGAAGGTATTTTTAAGTAGTCCTAATTATCCTAGAACTTTTGTTTCTTATATAGCAGATTCAGGAAATTTAATGACTATTCCTTTATTAATATTATGTTTTGGTGCAGTATTTTTAGGTTATTTAACTAATGAATTATTATTAGGAGTAGGTAGTGAGTATTTTAGTAATTCTATATTTATTCATCCTGATAATTTAAGAATTTTAGATGCTACTAATTCTGGTTCAGATTTAGCATTAATTCCATTATTATTTTTATTATTAATATTAAGTTTATTAATTATTAAACCAAATAATAATAATTCATACAATTTTACAAATTTAAATAGAAAATCATATAGATCTCTTAATAATACTAATATCACTAATATTTCTCATAATATTTCATACGAATCTAAATTCTCAAATTTAAGAGCATTAGAAAATCAAAATATTTTTAATTATTGGATAAAGCATTATATTTTAATATTAGCTAATAATTTATATAGAAATATTGATCGTGGTATTTTAGAAATCTTTGGACCTTTAGGTTTTATAAGATTCTTTAATTGGATAGGATTTAAATTAGAATTAATTTCTACTGGTTATATTTTACACTATATTTTAATATTAATTGTATTTGTTTTAATTTCAATTACATTAATATTATTAAGTAGTATAATTAATATTAAGTATTTAATATTATTTAGTTTTTTCTTATATTGTTTTTTAACAATTTAACAATTTAATAATATAAAAATATTAAGCAATTAAATAAAAGTAAGTAAAGCTAAAATTAAGTAAATAAATTAAAAAATTTATTGAAATAAAAAAAATAAATAAAAAGATGTTAAATTTTCAAATTTTTGGTGATTATCCTTTAAATTATGCTATGACTTTTCAAGACCCCGGATCTGAATCTAAGAAGGGAATTATAGATTTATATGATAGTATAGTATTCTATTTAATTATTATTTTAAGTGTAGTTTTATGGTTTGGTTATAGTGCTTTATCTAGTGTAGATTATTTATCAAATTTACATCATGGTAATTTAATAGAAATTATTTGGACAATAATACCAAGTTTAATTTTATGGGCTATAGGTATTCCTAGTTTAAAATTATTATATAAGATGGATGAAATTATTTCTCCAGAAATTACTGTTAAAGCTATTGCTAATCAATGGTATTGGTCATATGAATTATCTGATTATGTAACAAATAATAATGAATCTATTGCTTTTGATAGTTTTATGGTTCAAGATAATGATTTAGAATTAGGTGAATTACGTGCATTAACTGTTGATAATTATTTAGTTTAGCCTATTAATACTAGTATTCGTTTAATTTTAACTAGTAATGATGTTATTCACTCTTTTGCTGTACCTTCATTAGGAATTAAATGTGATGCATTACCTGGTAGATTAAATGCTATAGGTTTTGTTATTAATAGAGAATCTGTTTATTATGGTCAATGTTCTGAATTATGTGGTGCTTTACATTATGGTAAGCCTATTGGTTAGAAAGGAGTAAGTTTAGAAAATTATTTATCTTATATCAGTTCTTATGAAAGTTAATTTAATATATTATTAAATGATTCCACCTTTATTAGGTTTCTATGCTAAATTTTTTATTATTAGTAGTTTAAGTACTACTAATTTAATTATTACTTTTATAGCTATAATTACTAGTATAATAAGTTGTGCTAGATATTTAAATATTATACAATTAAGTAATTTTTATTTTAGTCCTTGGAATAAGTCTCATAAAATTAATATAACAATAAGTAATGTAATTTCATATATAATTTCAATAATTACAATATTATTAATATTTGGTATTATGAAACCTATTTATTTAATTAGTTTACTTATATATTAGTCATAAAAGATATCTAACTGGATAATGTAATAAAAGAATCTAAAAATTAGTCAATTATTTTTGATAAAAAATTTATTTAAATTTAGAATGAATATTTTATAGGAAATTTAGGGTTTAATATTTAATTTATATTTAGTTTATTAGTTAAGTGCAACATTTAATAATAGTGCAATAAAAATTAATAAGAAAATAAACAATAATTATGAAAATAAAATCAATATATTTAATACTTTATCTAGAAGTGAATAGAGTAAGGATCATAATAGAATAAAATTATTAAGTAAAATAGTTATCATTTTATTATTACTTTATTTTTTTTTTGATATTCAAAAGTTAATGGCTTATGAAATAGTTAATAATGATAATATTAAATTAAAGATAAAGGATGGAGTATTATCTAGTAATAAAATTAAAATTTATTTATCTTAGTTTATAAAAACAATAAAGAAGGTAGTAATTTATAATCAAAATAATTATTATTATGATAAAAATAATGCAACTTATAATGAAATTTTTTTAATTTTTCTTACTAATTTTTTAGGTATTAATTTCTTAATCTTTAGTAATGATTTATTAATTACTGTTATTAGTTGGGAATTATTTAATTTATCATTATATTTATTAGTTAGTATTAATAGTTATTCTGAATCTAGTTTATCTGCCTCTTTAAAATATTTTATTTTAAGTGCATAGAGTACTGGATTTTTATTATTAGGTATAACTTAGATTTATTTAATTATAGGTAATACTAATTATGATAATATATTTAGTTCTTTAGAAAATATTAATAATTTAGGTTTAGAATTAGGTCTCTTTTTAATTCTTTCTACTTTTTTATTTAAATTAAGTGCTGCTCCTTTTTATAATTGGGCACCTGATTTATATAATAGTTTAAATAGTAATATTACCAAGTGGATGATTATTATTCCTAAAATTACTGTTTTAAGTATCATTTATTAGTAGTCTAATGATTCTTATAATTTATTTTAGAATAATTTTCATTCTATTGATATTTTATTAGCTTTCTCTGGTACTTTATCTTTAATTATTGGTTCTTTAGGTTTAATTAATCAATGGAATATTAAAAGATTATTAGCTTATAGTGGTATTTCACATATAGGTTATATTTTATTAGCATTATATAGTAATGATATTAATTCTTATATAATATATAAGATAATTTATAGTGTTACTACTATTAATATTTTAACAATATTATTAAGTTTAAGTCAATATTATGGTAGAGAAATTTTCTATATTAATCAATTAATTGGTATTTATAGACTTAATCCTTTTTTAGCTATTGCTTTTGCAATTAGTTTATTTTCATTAGCAGGTAAAGTGAATGCTTGCAAAAAATATTATACTAAATAATAAAAAAAATTAATAGAAAAAATTTTTTTTTCTTAGAGACTAAACGTATAAAAATAAATATTTATTTAAAAAATAGTCCAAATTTTAATATTAAAAAAAGAAAAAACTTTCTAATAAGAGAAGATAATTTTGAGGAGTTTCTGACAGTGGGAAAAAAATAATCAAGAGCTTATTGTAGATGACTAACTAATAAATTATTGGTCGTATAACGTAAAGGAAAATAATCCGTAACCAAATACGAAAGTATATAAAAAATATTCAATGAATTGACATATCTAAGTAATTGAAGAAAGAAACTTTCTTAGTAGTTAAGAGCGAAAAGAAATAAGCCAAAATATAAGAATATAAAAAATATTCTGAAAAATATAAAAGCAAAAGATCAAAGATGATTAGGCTAAGTAAAATTTATTAGTGATAGTGAATAGTACCGAGAGGGAAAGTTGAAGAAAGAACCCATAATAAGGGAGTGAAAAAGAACCTGAAACAATAAGTTTATAGAATAAAAGGATAAAAATAATCCAATTATTTACCTTTTGCATAAGGGGTCAGCATGTAAATTAATTTAGCGAGGGTTAGAACCCAAAAGAAATAAAAAGAGTTAAATTAATTTGACCCGAAAGTTAGTGATCCAGTCATCATCAGATTAAAAATATAGATCGAACCTATTTACGTAGCAATGTAATTGGATGAATGGTGATTAGTGAAGAAATTTTTATCGAACTAACTGATAGCTGGTTGATCCAGAAAACTATAGTAGTAGTAATCTTAATAAACATTATATAGAGTACCGCACTGGGATAAACTAATCGAGAAAATTTATAATAAAAAATGATATTAAGAATTCAGATAATAGGTGATAAGATCTATTATCAAGAGAGAAACAACTCTATCTATAAATTAAAAATCCGAAATGCATTATTAAGTGAAAATAAGATTCTTTATTGTTTAAAAATTTCAGAATGTGTGCTTGGAATCGGCAATCATTTAATTATATCGTAACAGAAAACTGAAAAAAGAGAAAAGAATCGCAAATAAACGGATCTAAAGATAAGCTTTTTTAATTATAGAATAATAATTTAAAATTATTATTGGTATGGATCCAAAATCCGATTTGGGATTTTAGTTAATGCTGACATGAGTAACGTATAAAAGAGTTTAAGCTCTTTGGCCGTAAAATCTAGGTTTTTGACGTAAATGAAAATTCGTTAAAGTTAAATGGTATCTAACCTAATATTAGGGATGAAAAAAGAAAAACTGGAAAAAAAGATATTACCATACTAAAACTAACACAAGTGATTTTATAGAATTATAAAAATAATTCTCAGGCTTTCGAAGAATCATTTTGAAGGAACTCGGCAAAATTAACGCTGCAACTATCGACCAAAAATACAACTGTGCGCAAAATAAATAATGAAGTATGCGCAGTGACTCTTGTCCAAGTCTACGAAGTGAAAATTAAAATAAAAATTCTTTTGGATTTTCTTTTTAATATAAGCCGTAGAGACTGACGGTTGTAATTCTAACGATCCTAAGGTAATAAAAGCTGCCTTAGATTAAAATCACAAAAAAATAGGTAACTATTTGAATAAATTTAATATTCTAAGAGACTAAGTGTGATAAAACATTAAAAATGTTTAAGTAATAGTCCTTACCATGACTTTATTAATAATTTTATGATAATATTTGAGCGAAATTCCTAGGCAAATAAGTATTGTCCTGCATGAATAGAAGAATGACGGCGTAACTAGAGATGGTTATGATAAATTTTATATAAAATAATTGGAAAACAATTAACTTGTTAATCAATTAAGAAATTTAAGTAAAGTAAACTTAATTCTTTTAGAGACTAAATATAAAACAAGAATTATCTTGAAAATATAGTCCTTATACTCGATTTTTAGGTCTCCAAAATGAATCGAGTGAAATTACAATATCGGTGCAGATGCCGATAATATACTGAGGGACGAGAAGACCCTAGAAATTTTATATTGATTATACGCTAATAATTTAACGTATAAAAAAATATTTAGCTGGGGCGGTATCTTCCTAAAATGTAACGGAAGATTTTATAAGGTAAAATAAAAATGCTTTTGCGTTTTAATTATAATGGAATAATTTTGCTTGACTGTATTAGACTTATTAGTCAATCAGGGAGATTTTTCTAAATCTCGAACATAATTAACTGGATAGCAGCTATGCTGGTATTCAATCATAAAAAATAATTACTCTAGGGATAACAGAGTAATGTTCGGTATCAGCCCGCATGGTACCGTTCGTTTGCTACCTAACAGAATAATTATTATTATATAAAAAATATAGGTTACTTAGTTAAATATTAAATAAAAAAATATATATAATGAAAAATAATTTAATAAAAATAACCCAATATTTAACAAATTATTTAATAATAATGATAAAATATAAAAATTCATCGGGGTAGTATTTAATTTGTAGTTTATTGAAAACCTTTTAGGTAATCAATTAAGGAAACTAAAATTCCTTTTAGAGACTAAATACAAATCAAGAATTATCTTGAAAATATAGTCCAATAGAAAGAAAAACTAAAAATTTTCTTTTAATGCGATAACTAAACGACGTCGAGGTTACTATTGGTTAAATTCAGTGAAAAAAATTTTTAAACTGAAGGAAATATTTCCTCAACGACTAAACACCAATAAATTAATTTCAAAATTTAGAATAAAAATAAATAAATATCATGAAAAATAATAATAAAATTTTTAACATTTATCTTTTTAGCTCAAAAAGTAATAATTTCTATGATTACTTTATTATAAGTTGGGTTAATTTAGATGAATCTAAAACTATTAATGATATTAAAAATAATTTAAGTACTAAAACAGGTATTTATTGTTTTTTTAATATAAAAACAAAAAGAATATATATTGGACAGGCTAATAATTTATATAAAAGATTTAATAATCATTAGAATTTTAAATTAAAAAGTAATACATAGTTACAAGAAGCTTTTATTAAAGACGGATTAGAAAATTTTAAATATAGTATATTATCTTTTTATGAGAAAACAGGTGATATTAAAGTTGATAAAAAAAATTAGGATACTTTAGAACAAATTTATTTAAATTTACTTTGGACTTATCCTAAAAATAAGAGATATAATATTAATCAATTTGCTAGTTCTACTTTAGGTTATCGCCATAGTAAAGAAAATTTAAAACTAATAGGTGAAGCTAATAAAAATAGAATTATAACTGAAGAATTTCGTAAAAAAAAGAAAAATATTAATACTGGGAGAATTATTTCTTTAGAAATTAAAGAAAAAATTTCTAAAAAAAATCCTAAAACTATATCTTTACAAATCTTTTATTCAGATGGTTAGGAACATCCTCTTTCTCCTTTTATAAGTATAAATAAAGCTGCCAAATATTTAAATATTCATAAAGATACAATTAGAAAATATTTAAATTCAGAAAAAATATATAAAAATTTTTATTTTAAATCTTTAAAAAATTAATTTAAGTTATAGTCTAATCTTAAAAAAAAGATTGGTCGGCTAAAAGATGAGCCGATAAATATTAAACATAAAATTGAAAAGTAAAAACAAGTAAAAACTTATCAATTAGAAATATCTAGATTTCTTTAGAGACTAAATGTTTAAAAAAGTTATATAACTTTTTTGTTATAGTCCAAGTTTTAATTAACTTTATTTTGCATCTTATCCTCGAACTGAAGAAGGTTCGAAGGGTGCGGCTGTTCTCCGCGTAATAAGGTACGTGAGCTGGGTTTAATTATGGACCCATTAATTTAATTTTTATTTAAATTAATGTTAAAAATTGGGTGAATTGCAAGAACAAGTCTTTGACTTAATTTGCAGCGAAGCTTATATCAGTGCAATTCTTTTAGAATTTAGATATAAGAACGTCCAACGACTAATCGGTGAGTTGCACTAACAATAATCCGGACACGAGTGCCCAACATAAAATTATAAATATATTAATATATTTATTAACCTTTTAGTTATTTAGTAATATAGAAAAAGTTTTTAATGGAAAGAAAGTTAAAAAATAAAAATAATCTTAATAATAATCATCAAATATCCAATTTACCTACAAATTTTATAGGATGGTTTCATGGTTTTTAGGATGGTGATGGATATTTAGGTCATACCAAAAATGGTGATAAAATAAAATGGGAATTAAATTTTAATTTATCTATAAGAGATCAAGAATTATTAGAAATAATTAAAGATAAATTAGGTGTAGGAAAAATAAAAATTATTAAAAGTAATAAAAATCCTACAATACGATATACTATATATATGAATGATATATGTAAAGTAATATTACCAATTATTAATTAGGATAATTTATACACTAAACATAGATATTGGCAATTTATTCTTGCTTATAAACTATTAGATCAAGAAATTTCAGATTTTAATTTAAAACCTTATTAGAATAAGGAAGCAGATATCCCAGATTTAACTGTGAATAAATTAATTAATAATCCTTTATTCCATGATTGGAAGGTTGGGTTTTTTGAAGCTGAAGGAACTTTTTATATAAGTAATGATAATGCAGGTTGGGCAATTACTCAATCTAATAATCCTATTATATTACAGGCAATAAAACAATATTTAAATTTAAATAATAAAATTTCTATTGAAAAACGTGATAATACTAATCAAAAAATAAGTTCTAGTTCTATTGAGGGAATCCAAAAAATTATTAATTTTTTAACATACCCCAATAAAGCAAAATTATTAGGTTATAAAAAAACACAATATAATTTATGGTTAGATAAAATAAAATCTATGCCAAAATATAAAAATATTAATATTAAATATATTGATTAAATTTATGATTACATAGTCTGAACAGATTGGTAACAATCTGAATAGTTAAATTAAAATTTTAACTGATAGATAGGGAATAACCTATCTTGATAACAATATAGCATACCGTCGAAAGACAGGTAGTACTCTATCTTCAGTATAATTAGTAAAATAAAAACACATTTTCTTAGTACGAGAGGACTGGAAAATATAGACCAATGATTAAAAAAGTTACGTCTATTAAAGAGAATTCCTGAAATCATATAAAGGAAGAAACATAGTTTGAAAAAATTTTACTTATTATTAAAGTTATAGAACATAACTATGAAAAAGATATAAATCTTTTTTTATGAATAAATTCAATTAAATATTATTTTTTCCTAATTTCAACTAAAAAAATTTTTTTAATTTTTCTTAAAATTTTAATAAAAAAAAAAGAAAAAACTTTCTAATAAGAGAAAAATAATTCTTTTAAAGAATTTTCTTTTATTCTCCTATAGTGTAATGGTAGCATATAAGGCTCATGATCTTATGGTGATAGTTCAAATCTATCTAGGGGGTAATAAAATGGGATGAGGGAGTAGCCAAATGGTAAGGCAATAGTTTTTGGTACTATGATGTATTGGTTCGATTCCAATCTTCCTCTAATTTAAGGAGTGCCTGAATGGTTAGGGAGCCGGCTGTAAACCGGTGCGTAAGCAATGTAGGTTCGAATCCTACCTCCTTCAAGATAGCCCCAGTAGAGGAATGGTAGACTCAGAGGACTCTAAATCCTAGATATGTTGGTTCAAGTCCAACCTGGGGTAAACTGTTGTAGCTTAAT
>JADGKB010000147.1:0-28677 GCA_027604185.1 Boothiomyces macroporosus | reverse complement strand
TCTTCATGAGTTATTTCGCAATAGTGAATCCAAAAAAGCATAAAGTGAAAAATTTGTGGAGAATGATCTAAAGTTTGCACCACAGATTGAACTTCTTTTCTATCAATAGCACACCAGCTATGCACTATGTCTAGAACTTCAAGAGATAACTCTTTCAATTTTAGGGTGACATTTCTTTCCTCTGCTGAGCGATAAGATCCTCCATCAACTAGAATCATTGAATTTATCATTGTTACCAAATCAACTATATCTGCAATAGAGAGATATTGGCACAAAAATTGCTGGTACTTAAACTTTGTATCAACATCTGAAATGTTCCGCCAAATTTCCAAAAGTTGATTACAATATATAAAATGAGCATGCAGAATATCCAGTGACTCTACATCATTCACATTCAATGGGTGTGATAGCAAATTAACACATTCAGTAATTCCATGAACCATTGAGTATTTCGCTAAAGTCACTTTGCATTCAACGGTCTCTGCTTTACAAAGAAAAACTTCCACGATGACCCGCAAACATATTGCAATGTTTTTTTTGAAAATATTCGGTTGGGACAGAATTTTTACACCAATATCTTCAATAAATGCTGCTAGAAGGTTTTTGGAGAATAAGTATGACGCTACATCTGAGGAACCACACAGCAATTTCAATAGGATATGTTCAACTCTATCCAATTCGCTATATTAAAGTTGTGATACCAATTGAGGTTAGAAGTTGTAACAACATTCAAGAGTTTATCTACCAATCCGCAAGAAAGAATTATCTCGATTGGACTTGAATTATTATCAATGTATTTCATGATCGCACTTAGGTTTGATTCTATTCTCTGATGTGCTTTAATTGCTTTAATTGTAGTTGTAGCAGTTTCAAAAAGCAATGGGTTCCTATTTTTTATACTTTCAATAGGTGCCACAGAAAACAAATGATTTTCACTGATTTCCTGCAGTTCACGCTTTAATTGCTGAATTTTGCGTCTGATTTTTCGATTATGTTTGGGATGAAGTACCTCTCCATCACTTTTTTCCATTACTGTTGTTAGATTAGGAGGTCTGATTAAGTTACTAGAATTGTTCAGATCGCTGTTGATTCTAGCCCTTTTCGAAAACTTCAAGTCATCCTTCCTGCATTTATTTTCTTCGAACTTCTTCTCCAAATTCATTTTCTTTATCTCAATTCTGCTGGTCAAACAAACTTACTGCTTGGAAGTGACAGAACACACGTTTTCCCTCTTTTTATCATCCTCCTTTAGCTTATTTATTGTGCTTGTGAATTGATTTTCCCTTTTAATTTTTGCTTTAAGCAATTTCTCCTCCAGAGCAACCTTCTGTAGTTTTCTTTTTTCTTCTTGAACAGATAACTTTAGATAAACTTTTTCCGCCTACACATTCAGTAACTTCGTACCTTGGTCGCTTCTTGTTCCTTAATTTTTACTATTTTGGAATGAACTAAAGAGTCTCGTTTCTCTTGGGCTTTTTCCTATTTTAATCAGGTGAGACGTACTTGTTTGGCATTTAATTCATGGATGTTGAAAGAATGCTTTTTGAAAAATACTGGAGATAGTATCCTCTTTGGGGAAGCTACCAAACCAGGGGGTCTTAAGCTAACGTTAAAATACAATATACGGAGCTGTCCAACTTGTTGACCGTGTTCTTTTGATCGATTTTAAATTATCTCCTGGAACTCGAGTAAATTTGTACGCAGAAGAAGGCTCTTCAGCTGGAGATGGAATAATGTATTCACTTGGAAGCATTGGCCTTTGGAAAACTTGTGTTTTATCAGTTTGATGGGAGTTGTTTAATGAAAGCTTGAGTATATAAGATTGGAGCAATGAAACGATTTCTCCTTTTAATTGACTAGATTTTGCCGCAACTAATGACTTTTCTAGAGCTCTATTTTTAATGGATTTTATACGATTTCAAGTCATCGACAACTGCTACAAACTCTAATTGCTCTACAACAGGGTTCATCTTTAGATAACATATATTTTCCCAAATATTTCTAGTGTAAAAGTTCCTCTTACCTTGAAGAATCCATTATATTTTTTAAAATTTTAAAAATGGAAAACGCGAACTGGAAAGAAAAGTACGAAATCCTGCTGAAGAAATTAGAAGTTATTGAAGCGAATTTGGAGGAACACCGGCTGTTATCAACGAAATTGAACCGATTTTATATGAAATCAGATAGAATAGACAATGGAATTCATAAACAAGAGTCTGGCTGTAAAACTTTGAACAATCAAGAGGAAATAAAATCTTCCAACGAAAGAAATATACCACCTGAAGTTGAAAATAACAAAAAGAACGAAAATACCAAGATCGTTAAGCAATTTAATGAAGCTATACAGCATGAATCAAAAACCATCTCTGATAATCAAATCAATACCAAATTGAATAAGACCGTTCACGAAGAGAGTGAATTGTATTCGAATATCAAACTTAGAGAAAGAGAATTTTTAAATGTTTGTAACAAACTAAATGACGAATTCAACTCTTTCAGAACACAATTTTTGCAGCATTATAATATTTATGAAAATATTAACGAAATACTTATTCAAGAAAGAGATAGAAACTTTATTCAAAGCAGGGAGATTAACAAATTAACCGCAGCTTGTAGCCTTTTGCAAAAAAGATGCAGCAGGTTAGAACAAGAACGGGATACCGTACAGGCAGCTTTACAAAGAAGTGAAATTGAAAATCAAAAATCTTCCACTGCAGTTAGATTGATGAAAAGAATGCAAAGTGATTTTGAAGCAATATCGAAAAAATTTGAAGATATTCACCAAGTCAAGTCTAAATTAGAGGAAAAAAGCCAGCATGTCCTACTTCTAGAGCGGCTTTTAGATAAAAAGAACGATGAAGTCAAAACAAAGGATTCCCTTATTTTTGCTCTTCAAAACCAATCTGCCAAGACAACTGTTGAAAAGCAGTCAATGGTTTCTTTTAAAAGTAACTTGAATGAATACGAAAACCAGTCAAATGCACTTGATCGATTGCAAGCAGAGTTGAAGAAATGCCAATTAAACCGAGTAAAATGGAAATCGCTTCATCTAAAACAGGTTGAAATAAATAAGATCTTGAAAGAGAAATTGGAAAAGAAAAGCTTAACAATTAAAGAATTAGAGAAAGAAGTCCAAGAGATGAATAAGCTAAGGATCAGGCTGGGGGAAATGCAGATGCATTTAGGGAATCACAATAAACTTTAACTTTAGTTTCAATTTTTTCATGTTGGGAAAAGTCAATTGCAAGATCTGAAAAATTTTAACTCAATGTCCAATCAGCTTTCCCGACTGAACAGGAAATGCATTCAAGTCGCAGGTTCTAGCGCTGCGTCATATTTACAAGGCTTAATTACGAATCAAATAAACAACTTGAATCTTCAAAAAGGAATGTTCACGGTATTCTTGAACCCCAAAGTACACTTTGTCTAACGCAGGGACGGATATTGACGGACGCATTTATTTACAAGACAGAGGAGGACTATGTGATTGAAGTGGACAGCAGAGCAGTTGATACTTTGGTGAAGCACATGGAAAAGTATATTCTCCGTTCTAAAGTCAAATTGAAACCGCTGGATATCAATGTTTATCATTCATGGGATAATTTTACAGATCCAGCCTCAATAATATTACAAGATCCTAGAAATCATCAAATGGGCTATCGAATTTTGTCAAATTCAATATTGAGCTGCAATGAGAATGACACATCGTACTTGCTTAAGCGAATCCAACTGGGTATTCCGGAAGGTGTTGATGACTTGGTTGAAAATGTGTCACTGCCGTTAGAATGCAATTTTGACCTCCTCAACGGTATAGATTTTCGAAAAGGTTGCTATTTGGGACAGGGTAAATGATTCTTAATCCAGAATTGACGATAAGAACCCATCATACTGGGGTAATTAGGAAGCGCATCCTCCCAATTCAGGTTATTAGAAAAGGGGAAGATGTTGGTGATGTGTTGACGTACATACCAGGACAAAACCGGTTTAATCCCAAAGAAGAAATCTTGTTTGAAAACAAACCAAAGAGTGTCGGACGAACTGGATCGTGTTTGGGCAATGTAGGACTTGGATTGGTCAAATTAGAGCATTGCGATCCACAATTGCGATTGCATTTACCCAATGGAGATCGAGTAATTCCGTTCAATATATTTTCAATATAATTTTTTACTTTCCAAATGTCATACCAGGCGAATCTCTTGAAAAGACAACTTGTTGAACTAGAAACCAGATTGAACAAACAGATCATCTCGCTTGAACAGCAGCTGCAGCATAGCGAATTGGAATTGAAAATCAAGGTGAATGAAGTTACCAATTTGGAAGCCAGCAATAAGCTGTTGTTCCAGCAGAGTCAGGAGTTGAACAGACAACTGCAGGAAATCAAAGAGAATGAAAATGGTGAAATTGCGAATTTACGAAAGCAAATCCAAGATAAAGAAAGGTCAGGATGACTAATTTAGGAATGTGAGGAATTAACTCTAGGTAAGTTTGTCTCATTCAGGATGATAAACAAGCTCAAAGACGAAAAGCTGGACATTCCAGTTCCCAAGTTTCAGTTGGAAAAGATTTATGTGAAAGAAGAGCCCAAAATAATTTACAAAACAGAGACCGTTACAGTGAAAGAGAAGGATCCCGACTACGAAAAGGCATTACAAAAAGTTGCAGGTACGTGATGATTAATGAGGTTTGTGTTAGCTCACAGTAGGTAGGATGGCTCTAATTCAGGTATCCGGACTTAATTTCAGATTATCAGCATCTAACTAGGAAGCTAGAAACGGAATTATCGAATTTAAGGAGTGAAAATGCATTTCTGAAATCCATACAGACAAAGTCGGCAAAGCTAATTGAAGAAAACAACTCGCTCTCATTCAAATTGAAGATGATGGATAATTTTGTCAAGGAATTGGAGGAAACAAAGTTGAAGTTGTCCAATTACGATGCGGAAAGGCAGGAGTTTGAAAGAGCTCTTCAAGAAAACAGTTTGCATAATACGTCTCCCTTTGGCCTTGTTCAAATACTAGGCCAGAAGCAAAGGGAAATCTTTGTTTTAAATGATCAACTGTCGTCTTGCCGGTACGAAAAAACGCGTATGGAAGAAACAGTCAATAGCAAGCGCCTTGAAATTACTGAACTGCAAACAACAATCAATACCCTCCAACAAAAGTTGGATCAGGTTGAATCTTCCTCAAGAAGAATGCAAACCGCTTTCAAAATTAAAGATCAAGAAATTCAATTCCTCAAAAACTCTTTTGGTAGCGAAATTAGCTTGTCGAATGAAGAGATTATAGAATCATACAAGAAGCAAGTTGCGGAATATGAGCAGCTGCTTCTATTCAAGGAGCAACAGTTTGTTCAATTTGAAAATCAAAAATCAATTATTGATGAGAGCAAATCTCAAATTGCACAACTAAAGAAACAATTGGAAGATGGCAAAAATGTACAAGAAGAATACAAATCACAGATGAGTGTAGTTACGAATAGCCTTGAACAGTATAAAAACGAATTACATGCGACTAATTTAAATCAAATTGAAAAAGAAAAAGAAATCGAAAAGTTGAATCAGGAATTGGATCACTATCTAAAACGGTTGGGTAATGGTGAATACAACCCGGACAATATCAAGGTGTTTTTCGTTTAACCCAGGTCTTAAGTTTGAAAAACAGTCCAGAGAATTTGTTGAGAATGAATTATGTCAACACCATTGAATCTCTAAGATTAGAAAACCAAGAGCTTCGATCTTCTTCCAGCTCTAGAGTGTCTGAAAAGACTGTGAATAGTCTAAATATGCAGATAAACGAGCTCGAAGAGGAATTGCACAACAGAGAAACAAAAATCAAACGGCTTAAGCAAGTACTTTATATTTCAATCTAGGAATTTGGTAGAAGGGTCCAAGAGTACAAGAAATACGTGTATTTTATGCTTGGCTACAAAATTGAATTCCCAGAAGATGGGTCTTGCAGGCTTTACTCTATTTATTCCAGAGAGGGAGATCCGCACTTTAAATTAGTGCCAAACGATGCTGATCAGGATGGCGGTGAATTATTCATCATTGGAGGAGATCCAGAAATGCAAAGATACACCAAGGAACTCAAAGAATACTATGTAGATGAGTATAATAGCATGCCAGCATTATTGAATAGCTTCACAGTCCATTTGTTCAACGAAATAAACAATATCGAAGACTGAAAAATTTTTTTACTCAAATCTTGGAACCTCTGAGAGCTTCCAATAAGTTTGAAGACATTGCACCTTTGCCTAGACTCTTGCTTGTGCATGTACGCCTTACTTTGTGTTTGCATATATTAATGAACCTGTTTGCTTTATGGGGAAGGGTTTTTGCCTGAACCCGCTAACGGTTTCTACATTTCATTGTGTCCAGTGCTCTGGTAGCACTGGCAGTAGCGTTAATATCTTTTCCGCAGCAGCTTTTATCATTGCGCAATTATAAACATAATTTATTTTGAATTGATAACCATTTCAAAGCTTTTGAATTGAGACTGGATGTTTCCTTGACGCTTGAGGACCACCAACTCGTCCAGTCCATGTTCATACAGTGTTTTTATAGTATCTGGATTTGTTTCTTTTGCGGACGCTCTGAAGGCATCCCGTACCCGCCGATTGACATACGACTTGAATGTATAGTCATACAGCCTAGCAGACTTTAAAAATGACTTGTATAGTTGTAGAACTTGTTTCTTTGCTACCATTGTCAGATTATTCCGAAACTTTCTTTTTTTTGAAAAAATGGCCAGCGCAATTTTATTTGGAGCAGGAGTAACTATAGCTGCATTAGCAGGCAGAGCGGCGATTAAAGCGTATGCGAAATCCGGAATTGGCATGGGAGCAATACAGTCTGGTGGAAAGTACCTTCGAGGAGGATTTGAACCGCAAATGTCTTCCAGGGAAGCTATTCAGATTCTAGGGCTTACAGACAGGGCTACGAGCGCAGAAATTAAGAAGGCTCACAGAAGTATAATGCTTGCGAACCATCCGGATAGAGGAGGCAGTCCGTACATGGCTTCAAAGATTAATGAAGCAAAAGAACTGCTGGAGAAAAGGAAATAAATTAAAATCGTTAATGCTTTTTATTCCGCTAATTTTAGCTGTGCTTTATAGTCCAATTCCTTCTCTGCATATGTTTGTGCCTTTGTCGAGTTGAGGTCAGTCATCTTCAGCAACCATTGTCTTCTAGATTCAAGTGGGTCAGAAAACCAAGACTTGCTGCTGAACCCGGAAGTGATTGTGGCCAAAGTTTGTAATTCACTCTCGAACTCCTGTACTTTTTTCGTGTAGTCCGCAGCCAACTGTTTGGAAGTAATCGCACCCATGGTTGACTTTAATCTCTTATCTGCAGTCATTTCTTTGAAAGCCAAGGCAAACAGTGGTCTGCCGGCTTTAATCAAGTAAGGTCTGCCGTTTTGATGAACTCTGGTAATTATACCAGCTCTTTCCATTTGCTCAAGAGCAGTAGGATCGCCTTTGAATAGAGGATGGAAGCACACCTCATCATATGAAGCTTCAGGCTTCTTTGCCAAAATCTCTGCAATTTTCCAGAATTGAATTGAAGTCCACCCAGTTTTTTCATCTTTAAAGTCTTCCATATGCCCAAGCTTCCGTAAATCTACGACAGCTCTTTGGATCATATCAGTAAGCGCATCTACAATCAATCAACGGCTAACCTTGCGGGTTTCGTCCGGCTTGGATCTTGTTGATGAAAATATCCAAATCATGCAGTCTGCCACCTAATTCCTGGATTGGCACCTTGATTTCATTCAACAACTCATGCCCTAATCGTTTCTTCACGTAGGCCAACGCAGCATCAGGTGAAGCATCTGCTAAATGGAAATGTTCAATAGATTTGTTTGGTAAGACTTTGTTATACATAAACTACCTTTTCCTAGTATTCTGGATGCTGCAGGGTTTTCGCTAACAAAAACTACATGGGCGGATCGATATTCTGCAATTTGGGCTGCCCACTAGTGTTAGAATTCTTTACCTCGGCTAATCGATTATAAATGTGGTGTCCCTTGATGTTTTCTTTGGCAAGAAAGTCTTCAATAACAACAACAGGGTATTCTACTGCCTGAATGATTTTCAATTCCTCTTCATCAATTCCGCCTTCTTCAAATCTTTTTAACAATTCCTGTCTCGATCTCTTTTGCTTTTCAGTAATTTCTTCCAAAGCCAAAGTAACACATTCTAAAACTTTGGTGATTTCACCTTCGTTTGTTGTTGAAATATTTGCTTTGGCGCCTGTGGTTGCAGTAATCAATGCATCAATGAACCCTCCGATTTGCGCCAAAAACCCAAAGGCTGGAAAGAAATGCACTTGTGAACACAGGTTTGACAACAGCTGGTAATCATTTTTGCCTACCAATTCATCACATCGGATAATTAGCTTGTATCGTCTGCCAAGCAAAGCGTCTTGAATGAATCCAGATTTTCCAGATCCTCTTGGGCCAGAGACTAAAAAGAATGCATCTGGATCCTGTTTCAAATGTGCTCCTAGAGCCTTTTCCTGCAGTTCTCTTTCAGTCCATTGTTCAGAGGCAGCATCTGGCTTGAGATCAATATTTTGGTAAATTGGTTCAGGGTTCAATAACTGCTTGACAAAGGATTTGAGCAATTCGAACCATTTACCGGCTGCTTTTGTGTAGCGACGAATATCTAAATTGCCAGTAATGTGATTCTTGATTGCAAATACTCTCCACGGATCAAAGATGACATATGTAAAGCCAGCTACCACAACAAGCAAAAGCAGCATGGAGATTCTAATGTTGCTTTGAGCCCAATGGCTGAACTGCTGGAATGCATTTGGAGTCTATCGTTAATATGTAGTACCTTTTCATAACCAATCGCCAATCTTGTACCATCAAATACTTCGCCGTGAATACAGTTTCTAGCAGATGTTGCAGACCGCTTGGAAAGAAATTCGACAGAGGCGTATCTTGGTAAATCTTTTGATGATGACGGCTGCAACGTAATATCAACAATTCTACCAAACCCTCGAAACTCCCTGAAAAGTGACTCAACAGTTAAATCTGGACCATGAAACTCGACATGGAGTCTTGCAGATGGTTTCCGTGAAACCAAATCTTCTACCCAAGGGGTCCCCTTTACTTCGAATGCGTTGACTCTGCTAAAGTTGAAGCTGGATCGGACGTTATTTTCTTTAACATGCTTTTGGATGGCTGTTACAGCTTCCTCGATAGTTCCTCCTTTGTACTTGAATTCCAAATATAAACCGCCTTCTTTCAAATTCGGCTCTACTTTGGTGGTCTTGAATTCTGCACCTTCCGGAAACTTGTGAGGCAGGAGATACTGAAATTTACCATTGATTAATTCTTCCGCATAGTTTTTAATAAAGTATGAGCGAGGGTCGAAGATTGCCAGTTTAAATGGAAACACATTATCGAACCAAACTACACCTCGGTGTATCCCTGGATCCTCCATAGGCCCCAATTCAGGTTCCTTTTCCGCACTAGTAGAGTACCTTATTATCCTTGGCCTTAACCTCCTAAGAAGCAAGGGCGATATTCTCGTTCGAAACAAGTTCATCAAAGGTGAGTCAACTTTTCAGCCATTGAAAATTTCAACAAAAAGTACCATGACTCAAGAGTGGGAGGGCCAATTAAAACAACTAGCGATTATGGGATTCACTGATGTCGAATTGAATAAGCGTGCTCTGTATAGAACCGGCGGGCAATTTCAAGCAGCGATTGAATTCATTACCAATCCGTCGTTGCTAGATCAAGAGCCAGAGCCACCTAAAGCAACCACTTCAAGTTACCGCCCAACGCTGCCTGAAAGGCCTCCAGTTCAGCCAGATTTACCAGAGTACATATTCCCAAAGCTTGATGCAGACAGAGCAGAAAAAGTACTCGCCATAGCTTCAATGGGATTTGATGATGAGGGTAAAATTAGACATGCTCTAACCCTCTCTAATTGGGATCTGGAGAATGCTGTTACGAAACTGATGGATGAAAATGATTCCCTGTCCAGCATGTTCTCTGGCCAAAAGACAGGCAATATTCAGCAGATCGCTCCCAAACCAATAGAACTGCCTACTGTAAACCATTCATTTGGCACCCCTCAAAACTGGACCAATTCCTTTCAGCAACAGAATTCGAATAGGAATGCCAACCCATTCACTACGCAAACCACTCCTGTCTTTAACAACTCGCGTAGCACTGTAAATAACCAGACAGCTCAAAACAGGTATTCTTATTGGCTAAGCGTAGAACTCAAAATCCATTCTCTGATCAAATGGCTGCAAAATATGGAGATATTCAAGAATTCGATCCCTTTGCGGATACAAATAGAATATAAGTTTAATTTTTGGATTTTATCTTTAGCCGCAATCGCCTATCGATAAATACTAGGCGATCCGCGTTCCAGTCAATGTCAAGCGTTTCATAAACATTTCTTCAACTTGAATCGCTTACATAATCAAAATGGCTACCGCATTTTTGGAAAAAAAATCTTTGCACAAGAAAAATGACCACACAGCAATATCTTCTTTTTGGAATTGAAAACCCTCTTCTTGATATCTCTGCAGTAGTCAAGCCAGAGTTGCTTGAAAAGTACAACTTGAAGTCAAACGACGCCATCCTTGCTGAAGATAAGCACAAGCCGCTTTACGAGGAACTTGTCAGAGGTAACTGGGAATTAACGTAGATTATGACGTGGTTTACATTGCTGGTGGAGCTGCTCAAAACACCATGAGAGGAGCCCAATACCTCTTACCTCCAAAATCCGTTGTATACGTTGGTGCTGTTGGAAAAGACGCAAACTGCGAAATATTAAAGAAAACTGCCGCCAAGGATGGCATCCACACTGAATATCAAGTAACTGACCTTCCAACCGGAAGATGTGCCGTCTTGATCACTGGTGTTCACAGATCAATGGTTACTGATTTACAAGCAGCCAATGCATTCTCCATCGAACACTTGGAAAAGAAGGAGGTCTGGGATTTAGTTCTTGGAGCCAAGTATTTCTACGTTGGTGGATACTTTTTGACTGTTTCTCCTCCATCTGCAATGAAAATTGCCAAGCATGCTTTGGATACCGACAAAGTATTTACCCTCAACTTGTCTGCTCCATTCATTTCCCAATTCTTTAAGCAACCACTTGAAGAAATTCTTCCATATGTGGATGTATTATTTGGAAATGAAGCAGAAGCAGAAGCTTTGTCTGTTGCATTTGGATTTGGAACTACTGATGTTAAAGAAATTGCCATCAAAGCTACCGCATTACCAAAGAAAGGCTCTAGATCCAGATTGGTTGTCTTTACGCAAGGTGCTCACGACACTGTTGTCGCTTATGAAGGCTCAGTTACTACCTACCCAATTCTCAAGATTGACCCTAAAGATATCGTTGACTGCAACGGTGCTGGTGATGCTTTTGTTGGGGGTTTCTTGTCCCAGTATGTTGAAGGCCACTCTATTGCTCGCTCCATTGCTGGTGGACACTATCTCGCCCATGTTGTCATTCAAAGAACTGGTCCATCTTACCCAGACACTCCTCATACATTTACTTTTTAAATGAAACATGCTTTACTATTGCTTTATTGTGTATTTTGACTTAGTGCTACAATCAATCTGTTTTTATTCTCCAGTTCTTTTTTCAAGCGTTCTATTTCCTGCAATTCTATTGGGTTTAACCTATTATTAGGCGTTCTTTTTAATCCTAAATGAGGACGTATTACTGCTTATTTCTTGCTCCAATTCAAATATTTTGATTGCGGATTCCGTCTGTCTTGCCTTGTGCTTTTCCCTAATCTTCCCAATCTTGTCAGTGTATTGTAAGCAAGCTTCAGTCAGCCTTTTCTTTGAGTTTATCAAATCCAACTCCAAATTAATAATCTTTTGCTGGTAGTAATTTGGTGATTCAGCTATTGGTTGTGCTGGGTTGAGCTATATCAAGATTGAGTTACTGCCGGAATCGAGGGTTTGGATTGAAAGGTTGGGGCAAGCAATGGGGGCTTCATATCCTGCTAGTTTAGTGCGTCTTACCACAAAATATCTGTTTTGAGATGTTTGTTGGCGTTTCAAAGATTCATTCAATTCAGCAAGCTCGGCTACTTTTTGCTCCAACTTCATGTTCTGCAAGAAACATTCTTGAATGCTGTTTTCTGTATACATTCCGGCTTTGACACCGAGTTCTTTTTGCAAGTGCGGTCTTTCCTGTTCCAGATTTGCGATTTCATTCGCACTATTGGATTCATTTTCTTTTATTGTTTGGGTATGCGAATCTACTCCCGTTGTATCAGAAGTTTGACAGGCAAAATGGTTACTCGGCGGTATTGTTTGCACGATCTTATTCTCAGTCGAAACAGCAGGAATATGAGATATACGAGGTTGCCATTCATTTATCGAAAAAGTAAAGTCTGTCTGGGTGATGAAGGTATTATCTCGCGTTTCCACTATTCCGTCCAATTCCTCTTGAATCATAGTGTCGGAAGTGCAAATCCTTGCTGTTTGTTCCTGCTTTTCGACTATTGGAACGATTTTCGTTTTGGACTGCGATATTCCCATTCCGACGCGAAAAATAATCACTGCAGTAATATAATATCAATACTATGTTTATGCTTTGCATTGACAGCTGGATTTCTCTTTCTGAAATTTTTTCAATATCCAATAATGACAATCGAAAAACCAAAGTCAATGACCTCTGGACAGCGAAATATAATTCGTCCAAATGACTCTGCCTCGTTATGGAATTGCACGCTAGTTCCTGGATGGACCCGAGAAGAGTCGGATATCCTACGAAAGGCGTTGATGAAGTTTGGAATTGGAAACTGGAAGGAAGTCATGGAAGCTGGAGTATTGCCTGGGAAAACTAACGCACAATTGAACCTTCAACTACAGAGACTCTTGGGCCAGCAAAGCACTGCTGAATTTCAAGGCTTGCATATCGATCCAGCTGTGATTGGGGAAAAGAATGCCAGTTTAACAGGCGATCATATAAAAAGGAAGAATGGGTTTATTGTAAATACAGGAGGTAAGTGGATATTTACAAGGCAAACTGTCTAGACCAGAGTTGCTGAAAAGGATCCAGCAAAACAAGGAGTTGTACGAAATCAGTGAGGAAGAATGGAGTAAGATCGAGCTGCCAGTTGCTGCACCAGTAAGTTGGGTTAACCCAGGTTCCTGAAAATGTAATCGTTCAAGAGAAGCAGGCGCGGCTATTTGAATTGGAGAAACAGCTGCGAGTAGTTGAGCAGGAGATCAAAGAGAGATTGGAATACCTTCAAAATAATATTGTAGAAAAAGATCAGTTAAATAAATCCTAATTGTGTTAAAATTATTTGGTTTTTATATATTTAGGTATCCAATTTGGAACGGTTACATGACAGATGCATATGCAGAATTACTTTTGCTATCTGTGGATAGCCCCCAAAGTGGTGAGTCTTGTGGTTGAGCACGTCCGGAGATCCCGGCCAAAGATGCAAGTGCCATTGCAGCTTCATTCGTTGCTACACAATATCCCTCTTCGGGTAAAGATTGAGGAGTGAGCGCTTCCTCCTTGATTTCACTAGGTGGTAGCCATAATAGTTCAGATTTACTTTGATAGCGACTGACTGTGATGGTGTCGCCAGGGAAAAGCATAGAGTAGGCAACTTGATCAGATATGATTGTGCTGCTGCCTACAGTAATCTTGATGGAATCAGTGGTCGGAAAGTGGAATGCATGCTTAATGATTCTTTGAAAATCCTACAATTAAACAGATCTAACCTTGAAATCACTGGTAAGCAATAGCTTGATTGGTTGATAATCCCCCACACAATGAACGGTAACAGTGCGATCATTTGCATCCTGTTGTAGAACAGGACATGGTCGCTTTCTAGGTGGGGTGTTGCGAGGGGAAATGGTTACAAAAGTATTGGTAATTTGCTTTTCAACAACGGTGCTACCTTTTGGGTGCAACCGAAAGTTGGAAGGGTCGACATATTCACTTGGTACTTTGATATCCGCAAACATTTCCATGGATGAAGGGGTCTTTAGGACACCGTCAACGACATCTTGCTTGGAATAGTAGCAAATCTAGATTAGCAATCACCTACCACATGAGACACTCTGCCTTTTATGGATATTGCGAATGTCTTTTTGCACAAGACATCGTCTCTGCAGGCCTTTGGTGGAATTGAACTTGACTCTGAACTTTCCCTAGAAAAGTCCAAAGAGATGGATTTAGAGGAATTGTCATCTTCTATAGAGTCGTCGTCTAGAGTAGAATCAGTTTGTTGTGAAAGAACTCGCCGTCTCTTGTTTGGGATTGCTTGTTCATTTTCAACATCTGTAGGTTCGGGTTCTATTCTTCTATACACCAAAAACTGCCCTTCAACACGGCTCTTGCTCCAGCGCATTCCATCAGTCCATCGTCGCATTCCAGACTCTTGCTCGCAGAAAACATAAACGGAACCTGATTTGATTTGATTACGCTCCTGAGATGCCAGGCGTCTTTTTACTGATTGTACTCTGTTTGACCCGTCGATACTAGAGTATATCAATAATGCTGCGTCTGCTGGAGTGTTTACGAATCCAAAAAAACTCTGCATTGGTATTTAATCACCAATTCTGTCGTTAGAAAGCTAAAAGGAGAAAGCTAAAAAATTTTTTCTAGGGTTGTGAATTATGTGGCGCAGTAGCTAGGGCTAAAAAAGCTTAAAACGGAAATAGGTATTTGACTAATGGTAAATCATCCAGGTTGTACTCTGGGACAAGCAGCCTGTTTGAATAATAACGCGACTGCATGCATTGCGAGTTGCATTCACATTTAAATGGGCTATTGACTTTTCAAGGGGTTTCAATCGAAAGTAATGAACCTAGTTGCAGCCCATAGAATGTCCTTCTTGTGCTTGATCATTTTCTAGAGGCAGCTGCAAATTGTGAGGTTGGAAAAGTCCAGTCAGAGCATTTCTGCCTAACGTTAGACAGTATCCATATGCATCCAAATCTGCAAACAACTACATAGTAGTACCTGCATTGTCATACTAAGCTGTAAGAGTTTCAATTATACGACAACCACACACTCATCAGGTTATAGCCAAGGACCAAGTAGATCGTATAGATTTAGTTACTATCCGTATATAAGTTAAAAGGGAAATAGTCTTTACCTTGTCCCCAGTGCTCACAATTGCTTTTTCAAACTTTGGTGTATCAATCAAGGAAATACCTCAATTATTGAAAATATTTCTAGAGTTCAAGTAATATTTCAGATTCCTGGCAACTGGTGCATTAATAACACAGTTGGGATGTATTACTAACCGCAAATACTATTCCCATTGCTAAATTCCTTTCAAATCACCTTGCATTGATCCTAATCAATTTTTTGGAATAAAAAAATATAAATGATTGGCCCGTCCAAAGGCACCAGAATACATCCAAGTGCGGTTGCATTAAAGGTAAGGATAAACTAATAAAGTCATTGAATTTGCTGATATCATTCTGGCTGCTATCTGGCTTTTCTCTGGTATTGACAACAACAATTTCAACTATAGTAATTATTGCCTACACGACATTTTCGGATGCTTCAATCATCAGCGCTTGGAGTCCAATCTATGGACTGGGAGTTATAATTTCTTGTATTTGCTTTATGGCTAACCGAATGTCTCGAACTTTTGTTCGTTTAATTATGTGGTTGTGGGATGAAAAAGCAAAGTCTACCCTCTTCCAGGTCTATGTAACGGCGCTGTCAACATACATAGTCAGGAAATTCATTTATAAGGGAGATACAATGACTTTTGAAATTGGAAAAGATTTTGACGAAGTCAGTAACCTAGGAACGAATGAATCAAAGGAAAAAGTGGAAGACGCAATTCATTATACTAGTAGAATTATTTATTGGATCAGTCTCACAGTGATAATTGGAACTCCTTTGTATGTAATCAGTATCCTGTTTGGATACTGGGTTCTAGTTTCCTATATTTCAATGATTGGATGTGTATCTGCTGCTACAGCAATTATATGTACAAACTTTTATGCCAAATGGGTAAAATCATACGCGGTGCTTTCCACCGTCTTCAATGATGATACCATTTTAACATGCTATGTTGCTTCTACTGGATACGATCAGGGAGATACAGTAATCAAAGTGTTTGCTAGACAAGGGGCTTACACTGGCTTTTGGACTATCATTGGAGTATTTTTATTTAGTTCTTACCAGGTAATCCGTCATTTATAATTGCGATCAAAAGTTTTGATTTACTTTGGTATTGTTCTGTGGCTGCTATCATTGGCTATTCAGATACCATGGGTAATACGGAGATTAAACGCTTTGTGTGAAGACACTTATACCATGATCAAGCATCGAAGGTATTATAATGGCAAAAAAGTATGGCCTGCCTGTGCTGTGTTATTGGTACGACTACTGCTGTATGGTATCGGACTTTCTTCCTTAATCTATTTTGACACCAATTACTCTTCCATGAGAAAATTCAGTGGTCAAGCATTTTCAAACCAGCCAGTGATTGTTATGCTGATGTTTCTGATTTGCTTTCTTGTCAAAGAGGTGCTGTTCTTTATTCCAGTGTTCAAAAAATCGTTCTTTGGAAATCACATTGCTCGAAAATGGCTGGTGCTATTCTTTAGCTTGGCTGAAATTAGTTTTGCGGTTGCAACACGTTGCCTAGTTGGAGGATATGCGTCTACTTTAGCAGTGTTGATTGCTTACCTTGATTTTGACTTTAGACGTAATACAGATTTAAAAATAGATCCAAGAATTCGATGGGATTGGCCCTGCACAGTCGAAACCCAAGGGCAGATTAGAAGAAAGGACAGAACGTTTAGAAACGAAATTACAATCTTTAGAGTGTTGATAATCACTGGGATAACATCTTTTGCCTTGTCATTTTTGGTGAAACAGTCCAAATTCTCTTTTGGATCTCAAGATACTAGCTCACAGCAACTATATAGTCAATTCGATATACCACCACTCTGTGGATTACAAGTATCGAATCTGTCTTTGGTAGAGTATGGTGCATTTGCCAATTGTGCCTACCACACCAACGCTTCTGAAATTAGAGAAATTATATCAAATTACAGTGCGATCGCCAATTTTGAATTTATAGAAAGTACAAGCCCAACTCTATATCAAGTATTTAATGCCCCTTCACCCAGCACTCTGTCCGTGATTGCCGTTAGGGGTACATACTCGTTGGACGATGTCTTCCAAGATCTTTACATGTACAGCACATCTTCGCTTTTATCTGCGTCTTCATATTTGGGCACATTTGTTCAACAATGGCCGGTAGAAATCGTAGCCATTCTATCCTACGCGATATCCAAGATTGGTCAAACTGGGTCGACACTGGCTGACTGGGAGATTATTGGAGCGCAAGTGGAAGTACTATTTGCCAAGAATAGAACAGTAGTGGTAACTGGGCACTCTTTGGGAGGGGCGATATCAGGAATCGTTGCTGCACACTATGGCATAACCGGAGTGGGCTTTTCTGCTCCCGGATTAGGCTACCAAACTCTAACTTACAATTTCACATTGTAATTATAATTAATATTAGGGAGAGTCTAATGGAGAATTTCATAAATGTAGTGCCGAACCATGATATAGTTCCAACAGTCGATATTCAGTACGGCTTTATACAAAAGATACCATGCTATTCGCCAGACTCGCTTGGCTGCCATAGTTTGCTCTTGTCCATTGATACCATCGAAACAATCTGTAAGTTTAAATAAATAGAAAGATATTGGAGGGCTATAATTGTGAAAATCAAGATGTTTGATCACCCCGCAATTTATTGCACATAAATCTGTTGTGCTATTGAACACGGTCAAATACCAATTTGATAAGCTTCTCCTCCCCATCTGGGAGGGTCAGCACCATATTCCTAATATGAACATCACCGTCAATACTCCAAGTGGTTTTGAATTTAAAGTTTTTCGATTCACTGCGCTGTTCAACTACCAAATGATCCCCTTCCCAATGCACTTTTCGCAACTGGGGAGACCCATACTGTAGCTCTACAGGCCGCTCTTGCCCGTCAAAAACAAATACTTCATCTTTCTTTGAGCCGCCTCCGTTCATGCTAATTACCAATTCGGTTTCGGATTGGGTTATTTCTACATTCATTTGGACCATTTTCATGGCTTTTTGCATTAGCCATGGCACTTCATTCAGTTTAAAGAGAATTTCCTTGCTATCACTGAGCTGGCTGTTTTCTTTCCATTTGCCCGAGTAGTTGTCGCGCATTTCAAGATTACGGAATCAAAATTTGGGAGGCACTTTTGATTGGTACTGAACGCGCCATCAAATAAAGCGCTCTCAAAGAGAATGAATTCACATGCATTGCTTTATTGTACATTCAATTTTTCCCAAATCCAATTCTGGAGGCCATTGAATTGCGTCTTCGCAAAAAGACTGATTTTTCACAAATTTCATTCATTTCCGAAATGATCATCGAGGTGATTTCAGGATTTTCCTCGGAAGGTTTCTCGTTGAACATTGCTGTAATCCAATCAGTTGTCAAACGAACTGCCTGCTTGGCTTCAGGTAAAAAGTTCATCATTTGGAAGATGGCATGAGACATACCAGGGAGTACCTTGACTTTGACCATGCTGCTAGGATCTTTGGAGAATGGATGACTGTCCATTTCGATTGACGAATCTCTTGGTGAAAGTGTCAAATGATCATTGAAATCTGGGTTTCGCCCTCTCAAGCTTTCCCACTGTAATCGAGCTTTTCTTTTGGCTTCACGGATACGTGCTGCAAAGACGACTGTATATTAAATCTACTTTACCAGTATCATCGATAAACGGGTCCTTTTCACCGCATAAAAGATAGGTTTTTGGAAACTGGGCCAAAATAGACTCTGGTGCAGTGATTGGGCTGAGATAGTAATCCGTGAGTACGTCCGGTTTGAATGGAGAATTCGCCAAATACATGATTGCCATTGCTCTGATTACTAAAATTAGCTATGGTTACATTCGGGCTTAATAATTCTGTCAGAGAAATAACTCATTCTACTAGTCATGCTGAGTCCTGAATGGATTTTTGGTGCCTTCTTTGCAATTAACGCTCTTGGGGTGTATTTGGTATACCAAGATGGAGTTGAATCAACCTCATCTGTCAGCAGATTTACAGCCCTAGGGGCTTCATCAACTTGCAGTGGTGCAGTCATATCCAATTCGGTTTTTGTTCTGACATATTTTCCAACTGATTCTGTGGATTCAGAACGAATTAACTCCATCTGATCAGCAGGCATCCTAAAATAAAAATAGTATTACCAGCAAGCAATATCAAATGATAAACAGCCATAAATGAGAAATAGAGAAGTCGGAACTCTGATTGGACCTTGCTCAAATTCAATACATTTCATAACCACACCAGAACATAAATTACCGCCACTGCAATTAATTAGAAATTACGCAGAGTCACCAACCATCACAATCTTGATTGGATCCTTTCTTTTTTTCTGTCCATTTTCATCTGTGGTGTACCAGCCTTCTAATCCGATGCACGCACCATTGGTTTCCAAAATAGAACGATAGGCATCAAAGCATTCTTCAAGGGCCCAAGGATATGGGTATTCCGGTGCCTTGCCATAGTCAATTGAAATAACAGGAATTTTCATATCTCTAGACCAACAAGATAGATAGTCATCATGGTTTTTAGGATGCATTGTTACAAAACCTCCTCCAGGAACATCAAAAATCAGCTGAGTAGCTTTGGCGAGTTCTTCCTCAGTTCCTGGAAAGTACAGTCTGGCTTTAATAGGAGGCAAGTCCATGTCAAATGAGGACACTGATGGTTCTTCTGGCCTAGGAATTATTACATCCTTTCTAATTCTCAAATATCCCCTATCAAAGTAAGTGATTGCGTAAAATATTGGGTTTGTGGATTTTTCCCAGCAAGTGCGCATGACTTCAATCGTTGCGGGATACTTGTTGACCTTGATGAAATCATATATACCTTTACATGGGCAGATTCAGGGAAGAACAGATAGAATACTGTCATGACTACTGACAAAATATCACGCAGCCATTTCGTCTTGATTCTCATACAAGTTAGAAATCCAGCGTCCATAGCGTTCATTATCCATGTAGCTCTAAAAAAGCTCCTTGTATACTATATTAATGCAGGGTACCATCTTTGCCAATGGCTCTGGAGGATTGAACCCCAGCAGTAAAATTAAGTGATGGGAGAAATAATTCAACACCAAGGTGTACATCACGATCTTCCAAGCCGGCATGTTCTTGAACCATTTGTTTATAATTTTGAATACTTTGTGAGGTGGACGCCTAGATGATTTCCGCAAAAAATATACACTGGGTTAGTAGATTTGTACGCTGCAAGAGTGGTAAATACGACTTGAAGTCTCTTTATTCCTGGCGATGGTCGTCCTAGAGCATGGTCCAACATTTGGAAAGTTTTTCCTAATCTCCGTGATGCTATAGTCATGTGATTCCTGTCCCATTCAATTCACGGTTTTCATATGATTAGGATTGGCAGTTATTGTTTACACAGAAAATATTACTCCCTATATTAATCAACCATAGGCGGATATTTGGGAATTATTATTTCCGGAATTATCACGGATTTTCACCATTCAATTTTTGAACTTGGACAAGGAACACCACCAGCCCCTGCAGCTATCCACCAAGAATTTCCAGTATTTATATTCCAGTTGGGTTCGTTTTGGCTCTTCAGCCTTGGGTCTTATCTGTGGCTGATCCAAGGTAAAACTTTATGTTTTATTTGTTTGGGTTGCTCAATGCTCAGGGATTCGTAAGTGATATTTAACCCAGAACCAACTGGATTCGTCGCTGATTGTTTGCGAAGCGGTTTACGCTCAGTCTTCAATCCCATTTGCAAGTTCGCAATCATCTGTCGACATTCAAATCGAACCTTACACTTCTAGTGGAGCCGTAGCATTGGCGGTATTCAGATATGAAGACAGATTTCATATTGAAAGCAACCCGTACTTTACCGATTATCAATTATGTGTGAAATCATCTGTTGCGAATGGGAAATGCAACAGCTCGGAATTGAACAAGCTTATACTATCAGATCCAAACAATACAATCAGCCCAATTTTAAATACTGCAGCAGTATGGGGAAGCGCATTGGCCAAGCGGGCTAATGTATCAGATACCACTACAAACAATAGTACAACAAACTCTACTACCAATAACACCGCCACAACTACGACTGCATTGACAGCAGTAGTAACTAGTGTTCCTGCAGTAAAAGTACCTGTTCCAAATGATATGGAATTTGTGTACAATGTTACCTCGGATGGATTGTATTGTGTAATCTCTGTGGTGAATGACCAGGATTTCAGAGAAGCAGAATACGCAATCTCAATGAGAGTACGAAACCCATATGGATCCCTTCCGGCAATATTTTATCCTGCGATTCCATTCCACTATGCTATCTTGGGAGGATATTTGATATTCTTTTTGATGTGGAGTTATCGATCGTATGTAAATAGAGCTGTAACTGTTTATTAATAATAGGAACTATTGCGAATCCAAAACTTGTTTGGCGGAATGATTCTATTCTTGATCATTGAGAATATCGCAAATATTGTATTCTTTGAAGATTTCAACAATCACGGCTATATTTCCAGATACTTGCTCGGAGTCAAAGTAAGTTTCTTTAATCTAGGTAACTTTTAATGCTGCTAGAAATTCAATTTCCTTCTTTATGATTCTATTGATATCTCTGGGATATGGAATTGTATGGCCAACTCTCGGAAAGACAATGTACGTCTGTGTTGGATTGCTGGTGCTGCACTTTATATTTGGTGCGCTGTATTTCACCAATGCTATGCTTACACAAGATTCGAATGCGTCATTGGTATTCTTGCTGGGCTTGCCTCTTGCTGTCACTTTGATGACATTTTATGTTTGGATCTTGGCTAGTATTTCAAAAACCGTAAAATATTTGGAGTCAAAACGACAATCTGTAAAGTTGGGAATGTACAACAGTACGATTTGCTAATTTTAGAGCTATTCAACATTCTCACTATTTCTATTTCCATGCTGGTTGTGATTTTCGTCGCGAATTCAATCAATATGATGTTTAGAAGAGAAGATAATTGGATTGCAAACCAATGGAAGTGGAGATGGTTGTTACTAGATGGCAGTTTAGGAGCAAATTATTTCATTACCTTTGTAATGATTGGTCTCATGTGGATGCCAACAAAGAACAATGCTAGACTTGGTCTTACCCAGCTAGATTCTGAAGACATGGAAGAAGGCGATAACGAAATCGAACTTGATTTCCAAAAGCATCACGAGGATGATGATCAAGTCCTTGAATGGGCGGAAAACAATGTAAATGATGATCAGAACACTCTAAAGTAATTTCAATCTAATTCTAGCGATATGCCAACCAGCACTACTTTTGATGATGATAATCTGTTGGAAGATGCAGACCATTTGAATTAAATAAACTCTTGGTTTGATTAATCACTTTGAAACAAGTAATTTACTTTTGGCCACACTAGGATTTGGGGCTGTAATTCAAAACGTGAAACTACACGCCACCCTTTAAAGTGGAACAAAATTTCAATTTGTTTACTTTCTTATTTATGTCAAACAGAGCAGGAAGGGACCGCCTAGGGGAATTAAGGGTAGCTATACACTAATTTCAGACTGTAGACAGGGGACAGCCTAGATCCTATCAACCGCCCCGCATGAATAATTACAATTACCAACAGGATGATTTTGGCTCTTCAGTAAGTTGATTTAATATAGATAAATAAATTGCTAAGAACAATTGATAATATTGACGATAATATCAACGAAATCGGCCGCTTGCATGAGCGAGCGTTGGTCGGAGTCAGCCAAGACGAAACAAACAGTAAGAAAAGACTAACAAGGACTTACTCGCAAGATTGATGATTTAACTGATCAAACCAATGATGAGATGAATAACGTTCGTTCAACTTTGCAAAGACTATCCCAAGAAACCAAAAACAAAGGTGGTTCAGAGCAATCGTCGAGAAAAGCGCAAGAATCCAACGTAGCAATGAAGTTGCAGAACTCTGTAAAGAAGCTTGGCTCGATCCAAAAGACTGCCAAAGAGCAATACAAAAAGAGAATCGAAAGAGAAATGCGAATTGGTAATTTATTCTAATTTAGCTCGTCCTGATGCATCTGACCAAGAAATTCAAAGAGCAGTTGAAGATTCTAGAGGCGGTTCCGCTTTCGCTTCTCAAATGTTGAATCCTAGAATCGGAAAGCAGCGTCAAATTCTACAAGAAGTCCAAGGAAGACACCAAGAACTGGAAAAGCTTGAAGCGTCCATTGAGGAACTGGCTACCTTGTTCATGGATATGCAAATGCTGTTGAATGTATTTTATCCTAATTATAGCAACAACAAGACACCATTAACGTCATCGACACTCAAATTGAAGATACTGTCCGTCATATTGAAGAGGGAGGAACAGAAATCACGAAAGCGGTGAGTATTAGGAAGGCATCTAGAAAAAAGATGTGGTATATCACTGGGTTGATTTTGTTGTTGCTGTTGATTGTGGCTGGAGTAATTTACTTTCAAAGGTGTAATTTGGGATTCTGTCAAAACAAGTCAAACTAGTTGTAATATACTTGGCTATTATCATTTTATTCTTTTACAGCTATACTAGTACACGTCTTGCTCGCTATCCATCTTGACTGATACCTGTGATGGCTAATACTCTGCCAATTTTGAAGAGTCAATTTAGAGAAAAGTACTGTTGAATCTTTGGCCAATGCTCGAAACCTGTCAATTCGAAACCCGCAAATTCAACATTCCGGCGTGTCTCGAAATACCCGCTTCAACTGGTACTTGCATAGTAGTATCCTCCCTCCCTTGTACCAATGATACTGTTTCTATTGCAAGCAATAGTGTCATGCGCCACCCTCTTTGTTTCGGCTTTGGCACAAAAAAATGTTTACAAAATGAATTCAAGAGAGAAATTCCTCCTCTGTTTTCTAATTCTTGCAAATGTGTATTTAAAAATCTCTCATCGTGTCGTGCTTTTATCCAAAGAAAAAATCTCTCTTTTAATGGACAATTCAGGTTTTTTACTTCAGCATTGCGGACTGTTAATTATTGTTACGATTATTTATAGCACTTTTAAATTGCTGGACAGCTCTCAGATTAGAAAGAATCGAGCGCCTTCTGATTTGGCTCGAATAGACACCGTAGTTTTGACAAAGAGCAAAGAGTCCAATGATAAACCGGATGTATTAGCAGAACATGAAATGGAATCTAAACGTACACTGGAAACAAAAATCAATACTGGTGCCCTTGAAACGAAAAAACCAATGTTGAAAACCATTACTAAGGAACCGACAAGTAATCAAACGGAAACTACTGTCAAACTCAGTGTTAGGGAAAGGATTTTACAGCTGGAAAAAGAAAGGGAAACTATATCCGCGAAAAAAGAGTATCTGAAAAAGATTGGAGCAGCCGCAAAACCAACAATTTCAATCGCCAAAGTAGAAACGATTGTTAACCATACAATTGAGCCAGAAATTATCGAGGATGCCATCTCTAGTCAAAAAGACACGGTTGAAAAGCAGCCACTTCACATGCCTGTAAAATTAGATTTGCCCAAAGATGAACCGCAAGCCAAAGAAATTCAAGATATCCAAATCCCAGAGATTGTATTATCGTCTCCAGAATTATCTCTGATGGATTCCCTTTCCAAAACGGTCTCTTTTGACAAGGATATCAAAGACACTATTCACAAAGAATTTGAAGAAAAAAGTGATGTTGATTTCAGTGGCACTAACGAGTCTGCCAGTGATGATGAACCAGAAGTGCTAATTGAAAAAACAAGGACAACCATTTCGTTAGATTCTTATAAGCCGCAATTAAAGAATAGTTTATTCGATGCTATTAGTGCTGATTTGGATCTATCTTTTACGGAAAAGAAGGAAGATGAATATCCACAACCAAAGCCAGAAATAGAAAGCGAGCCTTTCACTAGAAAACTGACTCTCTCTTATTTCAGAAAAGGAATTGATTTGTCTTTTGACGATTTTGACCATTTGAACTCTAAGCGAGATTCAATTGACTCTACCTTGACAGTTTCCGAGCTGGCAGGCTCTACATTGGATTTAAATGAACATAGTATAGACAAATCCGAAACAGTTATTGAAAAATCAGATTCATTTGACACTATTGTGGAAAAAGAGCGGCCTATTTCACCAGAGCAAGAGCCAAGACAGAGAGCATCAAACAGAGACTCTGCAATAAGCGTAACTGTTCCAAAAAAAGAGGTTGAACACAAATTTGTGGATTTATCTATGCAAAATCTTGCGCAATTGCCATTTAAAACAAATCTCTATCACAATGTTACTCATTTGCGCCTAGATCAAAACATGTTGACTACTATTCCCGGCCATTCTATGAAGCATTTGCGATACTTGAAAATATTGAATTTGGCTCACAACTTATTGGAATTCTTGCCTCCAGATATTGCAATGCTTAATCATTTGGAAAACTTGTTTTTGAATAACAATAGACTAGTCGAGGTAAGTATAGTTTAATATAGCTTCCAAATGAATTCAAGTATCTCAAGAGATTAAAGATTTGCAGCCTGGGATATAATCAGCTTCATTCTCTAGGTATATAGAAACTAAATTAGATCCATCTGTATTTATAAACATGAAATCTCTAGTATCTCTAGACCTCTGCTACAACCAATTGTCTATCCTTCCTACTTCTATTGGCCACCTTTCGTACCTTCAAGAATTAAACTTGCTGGGCAATCCATTCAACCCGCTCTTTGATCCTGTGGTGTCTCCCCTAAACAAATCAATGAAGGAAAACTATTCCAATTATCAATCGTCAATCTGGAATAACGCTGAAGCGCAGAAACAAAAGAAAAAGATGGTTCACTTGTCACAACCTAGCCAAGGTTATTTGGAAAGATTGCAAGGCTTTTTGATGGATATTTATGATCTGCAAACGCAAAAACCAATTGTTAAACAGTCCCCACAGCCAGAATTTGTTCCACCTGAATATATACTATCCCGAATCCAAACGCAACATTATTCACAGCAACTCGTAAAGAGAGAACGCGTAGTTCAAGAAATACTAGAAACAGAAAAGACATATGTAGAGCAGTTGCAAATAATGTATGACTTGTACTATGTTCCTATGGTAGAATCCAAAAACTTTCCTTCCCATCTTATAAATCTACTCTTTGGGAACATTGAAAATATTTTAAAATTCCACCAAAGGTATCTTTTAATTGACCTTAGGACTATATTGCCATGCTTAACAAAACTAAGTCAAAGTCCTGGACAGACTTTGGGAGATTTCTTTTCCCAAATCAGCCGTAATTTAATAATCTACAGTGCTTTTATGAACAACTATGATCACTCAGAGTTGGTTATTCAAACTTTTTTGGGGAAACCGAATCCATCTTATTTACAATCTTGGCTATGCATTTCTGATTCATTAATCACATCATTCCAGTACCACATGGAACACGCCAAGGCAAGTGAAAGACATTCCCAGATTAATCTCTCTTCTTACCTGATTCTACCTATTCAGCGATTGCCAAGATACAAGCTATTATTGACTTCCCTAATGGAAAGGACTCCAGAAGACCATCCGGATTACCATCATTTAAAGAAAGCTTTAGAAGATATACACAATATGGTTGAAAAATGCAATGAATTAAAGCGAGTATGGGATCAGCAGCAATCTACGTTATCTCTATTAGCAAAAGTCAAAATGACTCCTAAATTGGCAACATTCTTTTTCAAAGATATTTCACCCTCAAGAAGGATGTTGTTTTACTCTCAATCCTTTCTAGTACTTAAATACTTGAAGAAAGGCTTTGATAGAGAACAATTGAATCCATTAGTTTTAGTATCAAACAAAAAGCCACAGATTAGGTTCCAACAGTTTGATATTTTTACGGAATACAAGTTTAAGCCAAGCAAGGATCAATCGTCATCCAAAGTAGCAAGATTAGTAGAGCAAGGCGGACCAATTTCTCGATACGATGTTCCATTCATCCTAGGTAAAAAATGTCACTTTATAGTCCTTAACGATTTAATAATAATAGCCAATGGTGATTGGAAACTGGCTGGATGCTTTCCCCTAAACGAGCATTCCAAGATATCTGCTACTCCGATCCAAGTAATGAATGAATCGAGGGAATCCATTATGCGTGTTTGTAGTATGAATTGCTTGGTGTATGTCAAAGGATCTACGGTAGAGATTTCTAATTTGATTTCTAAATTGAATAGTTTGTAATATATTTTATTTTTAGATTTCTTTGGCTACCCAAGTATAGAATAGTTTTGTCGATCGTTAATCCAAAGATAACTCTATAAAATAGTCTATTCAACATTCCAATAATATAATGTCTTGGAATAGTTGTATTTATAAAATAGTCTATTCAAACATTACACAGACAATTAAAAATCTTTACTAAATGTTTTGGCAAGATTTCAAAATCATTTTTCTAGGAACAAGCTCAGCTCAACCATCAACAACTAGGAACCAATCATCTCTAGTAATTAAAGTAAATTCCGAGTACTGGATGTTTGACTGCGGAGAAGCTACCCAGCACCAAATAATAAGACAACCAACAAATATAAAATTGGGAAGAATCAAAAGGATATTCATTACTCATTTGCACGGTGACCATGCATTCGGATTGCCTGGATTAATCTGTACTCTTTCCCAGATGCAAGACCAGTTTATATCTGTATTTCGAGTTAATGTAGGTTTACGGACCTCAAGGAACCAGGAAATACTTGCGGGATGCTTTGAAGAGCACTTACTGTCGACTAGGAGTGCATTACGTTGTGCATGAGTTACTTGCAAATAAAGTACAAGTGGAAAAGGAAGAATTACATCCAGAGGAAATGCAACCAGTAGATATTTACAAAACTGAGGGTGTATGGCTAATTGATGAGTACGTCCAAGCAGGTTGAATATTCTAACAAAGCAAGTATCTCTCACACTGTTCCTTCAATTGGATACGTTATCAAAGAACCAAACACAAAAGGTAAGCTACGAATGCAAGAGCTAGAGCCACTCTTATTGAACCACAAACAAGATTTTATAGATATAGGAATCCCCAACCCGAAATTTCTATTACCAAAGTTCAAGAGCGGTACACCAATAGAAATACCCAATATCTTGAAAATAGATCCCAAAGATTATGTTGATCCTGATATAATTGGTAGAAAAGTAGTTGTACTTGGCGATTGTAATAATGCAGATGAAATTAAAGCGATTGCTACGGATTGCACTATTCTCATTCATGAAGCGACCAATGCATTCTTGGCAGGAGATGAAGGTACAAGAGAATCTGTAAAAGAAACAACGATATCGCATGGGCATTCTACACCAGAGATGGCAGGTGCATTTGCCAAATCTATTAATGCAAAGATATTAATTTTGAATCATTTCAGTAGTCGATACAGGGGAGATTTGTCTGAAGAGAGTTTGAAAATCATGCAAGAGATTCGGCAGTTGGCTGTTGATGAATTTAATGAGAGTGTGTACTGTGCCTACGATTACTTTTGCTTTGATATCCCAAGTAATAAATAGAATTGGTTTCTACTACTTTTTCTATTCTAGTACTGATTACTTCTATTCTAGTACCAGTTAATCCTATTCTAGTCTATTCTAGTACTGATTACATCTATTCTAGTACCAGTTAATCCTATTCTAGTCTATTCTAGTACTGATTAC